>CP139509.1:14554468-14824468 GCA_021014915.2 Artemisia tridentata subsp. tridentata
CTGAGTTTTAGAGGAGTTGATACTCGCAAGAAATTTGTAGACCATCTCTACTATGCTCTTGTGGAACGAACAATATGTATACCTACATTTTTACCTACATTTTTAGATAAAGACATATTGGATATCAAGTTCACAAATTTAACTGCTCAAACAATTCTTAGATGTAGCACCTATGGCACGATCTTATGTAATGTGTTAAAATTGTTTAAATTATTTGTCATGAAGATTAAAGTAGTTCATCACTCATCAATATCCATTGGAGAGGCTTCATCAGTAGAAGGGATGACCTCGGCTCTACACACGCTGTCAAGTTCAACGTGGTTCATCACAAAGCTATCTGTAAACGCATATTATATCAGAAATTTGACTAAAGCATACAGCGGAAATCAAGTAATGTTGGAATGGTGACTCACTAAGAGATTGAGTTGGGGCCCGATTCTCCCTAGACGAATTAGTCGGATCAAGTAAGTTAACGCGTTTATCATTTTCTTCTTTGATCAGTTCATCTACTATATCCTGCAGCAAAAGTATTATTAACATTTCTATTGATTATCATTAATAGTAGATGCTATCAACAACAAACAAACTCACGAGGGTTTCTTGTCCTTCATTTCCTTTTCGCACCCACTGCTGAATGTAGAAATCGGCATAGGCACGCATACCCTGTACAAACATGTAAAATATTACTGGATATCACTATTTTAAGTATTATTAATAATAGGCGTATGCATTATTGAAAAATTAAGCAACCATACACGTCTAAAATAGTCCATCTTTTGATCGGATGAGTTGTTTTCCATCTCACTTTGATATCCACGAAACATGTCAAGTTGACTATCGGCATCATGCTATAAAATAAAAACTCGTTAACTATACCTTATTCCTGATTTAGATAAATAGACTCTCATACGTCATATGGGTGGAAGGCAACTATCCTCCATGTTACATTTATCCCTGTTCAAATAACTTTTCACGTGTATCATGGATATTGGCTATTGTAAATGTGAAAGATAAACGGTCACGCGTGTTTGGTAATTTGTTAAACGTTATGTTGACTTCCAAACGTTTGAATTTCATACAAGCAACCAGTGTGTCAAATGCTACTATTATATTCTAAGAAACGTTGCATTCAAAATTTATTAGTTTCGTGAATAAGCTGATTTAGAAGGTTTTATGCTTAAGTTATTACACATAAAGCGGCTTTCGGCTCCATCTGATCAGTTACCTTTTAATCTTTGTATATCTACCCATTTTATGCATCGGATATAACATGACATGGATTGACCGATTCATAAGTAAATCAGAAGTTTCTGCATATAATGGTGTTTCTATTAGATGATAGGTTTGGTTAGTTCTATGCTTTGTGTCCATTAGAGTTTTATGTTTTTTGTATTCATAAATCTTAGGCCGGTATTTTTTGCTCGGGGTCTTTTATTCTTCTTCTTATTCTTGGCAATGTCGCATTTTCCTGTTTTTTATGTTATAAATCTTTTATATAATAAAAGAATTACATCATTTTGAAGCAATTTTGACAAAACATTCTTATTAAAAAAAAAAAAAAAAAAAAAAAAAAAAAAAAAAAAATAGTGGACCCTTCATCTTTGACAAGTGGTAAAACTAATTATTCCTATTTGTCAATTGAAAGTCAAAATCGAGCCTCAATTTGGGCAAACATACAAATTTTCGTGTGGATTACTAAATGAAGAAAAAAAACGTGTACCAAGCTCATTATTCATAACTTTGGACCAATTTGAAAATTTTGAAAAAAAGTGCGGACTCTCAATTAAATCCCATTCATTGGCAGAACCCTAATTTACAAACAAAACAACTACCCATCGATTAGAACAAGACATAATTGACACCAGATCAAGAAGATGATTTCGTTAAGGAGTTTATGTCTAGCAACTATTTTACAATCCATCCATTATAATATGAAGTAGAGTAAATATCAAAAATCGTCCCTGTGGTTTGCCGGGTCATTTGGAAATGGTCCCTGTGCTTTAAAAAACCTGGATTTGGTCCCTGTGGTTTACGACCCATACGGATTTGGTCCCTTGACCGGGTCAACCGTCAGTTGACCGTTAACTTAAAGGGTATATTGGTCTTTTCATGTAACTTTTCATTTTCCTTTACATATGTATACACATCACCCTGGTTCTGGTTGACCATTTCACTCTCATATATACACACACCCCTAATCTCTCACTCCAAAAGTTCCAGCCACACCACCACTATTAGCCGGCCACAACAATCGCTGACATCTCCGTCATCAACCTAACCACCAAAATCACAATAAAACAAACACACTAATTTCTAGTCAAACACAACACATATTACATAATTTTTCAGATCTGAAAATTAAAATAATTTTTTTGAAGAGGAAGACTGCAGTGGTGGTTAGGCTGTGGGTGGAGATGACGATGGGTATGGTGGTTAGCCCATCAACGGTGGTCAAACAAGCCCTCAAAACGATGGAGGTGTGATATTGCCTAGTATTATATTCGTTGACGAGACTAATGATGTTGTGCGATTTGTTTGTGTGAATATAAAGAAGGTGAAATGATGAGGATGTTGCCTGATTGTAAACATTCGTTTCATATGATGTGTGTTATGTTGTTGCTAAAAGTGGATCTATGTAGTGGTTTAGGTTTTTGATTAGTGGATTATAAGGAGTGTTTTAGGTTTTCGGATTTGGTGGTGGTGAGAAGTGGTGGTGGAGTTTGTTGTTAAAGGTGATGTTAAAGGTGGTGAGAGGTGGCCGGTCATATGGTTTGTCAGGTCATATGTGGGTCTCGATCCAGTGTGTTTGGGATCTAGCTTGTTCCTTGTCTTTTGTTTTCTCATATTTGTATTCATGGGCAACCTTTTATTGCACAATCAACCGAAACCCGGCATTGATTTTACTACACCAGGGGCAGAAAATGTTTATATGATTAATCCTGATGACCTGGTAGCGAAAGTAAAGAGTTCTTCCAAGGTAAAAGCATCAGTGAGTGTTAATGAACTAAAGAGGCATGGTGGGCATAAAATACTTTCCAGCCGAACCCAAGAAGCCACAACTTGAAGAAAACAGAGTTAAGGTGGAGTAGAATATTGATTTTTGCCTTTTTGGGTTGATGTAAAGCCACCAAATTCCTTAAAAAGGAGTTATTTGTACTACTCTTCCAAGTGCATCTGTATTTTTGCTCAAGGCAAAAGTAAGTATGGTGGGAATGGAATTGTAAATATGAGTGTTGGAACATTTCTTAGAAAAGGTCTAGAAGATTATTAGGTTGGAATCAAGAGAAGATGGGAATGGGAATGGGAATGGGAATGGGAATGCGAATTGGAAAAAGAGGTTGTTAGAAGAAGCAATATTTGCCATGGAAGAAAATATTCAAAGGGAGTATACAGGTGCTAATGATTTACTACAACTTGATTATAAGGTAGAAAGTGAGTATGTCATGTGTCCTGGTGAAGAAATTACTATTGCTAAAGGCTACTCATGCATTATAGAATCATTAGTATGTGTTTTACCAAATGGGACCATTCAATTAGGCAAAAAAGTGTGCAAGATTGAGTGGCAATGTGAAAGTGAAGTGAGAATGATTGAAAATGGTGGTTATGATGATACAAGACCAGTGAAGCTACACTTTCTTGATGGCACAACTTTATCAGCCGATCATGTTATTGTCACTGTCTCATTAGGTGTACTCAAAGCAGGAATCAGCGGCTCAAATGAATCGGGTATATTGAAATTTGATCCGCCGCTACCAGATTACAAAAATGATGTCATTTCAAGACTTGGTTATGGTGTTGTCAATAAGCTTTTTTTGGAATTAAGTCCTGATTTTCCTTGTTTCAGTGACTTCCCATTTCTACAAATGGTATTCCACCAAAGTAACTCTAAAGATAAGAACCCGAAAATCCCGTGGTGTATTGTTACTTTTGTGCTTTTTATAGTGGATTTTGTATTGTTAATATGTTTTTGTATTTTGTTTATAGTGGATTTTGTGTTGTTAATATGTTTATAGAATCTTGTATTGTTAATGTGTTTTTGATTGTTTATAGAATCTTGAGGGTATATTCGTCTTTTGAGTCCTCCACTAATGGTCAACTGATGGTTAACCCGGTCAATGGACCAAATCTGTATGGGTCGTAAACCACAGGGACCAAATCCGGGTTTTTTAAAGCACAGGGACCATTTTCAAATGACCCGGCAAAACCACAGGGACGATTTTTGATATTTACACTAAAAAATATTATGTAACTCCTATTAATATATGGTTATAACAATGTTAAATAGTCTATTGATATATTTATATTTCATATAACATGTCAAGTTTAGAGAATCTAACCTTCTTTGCTTTTGATGTTAGGTACCAAGGAGATCTTTAAAATATCATTATAATTATATGACGCTATAAAATCCCGTTGACATGCACGTGTACTCGTCTAGTATGTATTAACGATTGGCATTTTAGGTTTTCAATTCTTAGAATTTCGAAAGTCAACTCTTTTATATGTTTCAGTTTTAAGTTTTTCACATTACTATCAAAGTTGTGTTCCCTAAATTAGTTTGAAAGTCAATAATTTGAATTATTAAATAGTAACTGTGTTAAACTCAAGTAATATTAGTTGTCTAAGTAACCGCCCTACTTTACAAAAAATAAACCTACCTTTTTGGATCATACAAAACTTCATATTAGAGGTCATGTTGTAGTTACATTATACCATAAACAATCAAATATAATTATAATAATGTAAGAAATCACTAATACAATAAATAAAACACACAAATCATTGTCAGTAAGACACAGTAATAACGTATACTAAGCACAATGACTAAACCAAAAACAGATAACATATACATTTTCTTCATTTTCTCTTTACCTTGAGTACTTCGGATCCGTATGGTATGGTATCAATGTACATGCTCTTCATTTTTCCACCATATTGAAGTTTTGAGTTAATGAAATGCACTTTCTGTAAACTTCTGGGGGTGAAAGTATAAGTTGTTATTTCGAACGGTGCCTTTTGTTGGATATTTTAGTATAATTGGATTAACTTGTTTGACCAATTTAGTCATAATAAGATATTATTTAGGCTTGGAGGTGCAGAGTGCACACCTATTTGAATTTATTATAATCTTAGGGACGAAGCCCCTAAGGGACGGGGGTCCGAGGGCAGTGTCCCTGGGAGCGAGGTTCCGGGGCGGCAGCCCCTGGTAGCAGGGTCCAAGGGGCGGCAGCCCCTGGTAGGGTCCAAAGGGCAGCGCCCCTGGCTGGGGTCGAGCTGCCAGGTCAGCTGAATTTTTTTTTTATTTCCACTAAGTTGCTATGTTAAAAGTTTCTCAGAAAATTAAAATTTCGAAAATTGAGGGACTAAATTTGGCAAGTTTAAAACCTTAAAAATAACTGCCAAAAGGCAATTATTTTCCCTAATCCCGTTTTTCATATACATACGTTTTGTTCTTGGTCAAAAACTCTCTCGGGTTCAATAAAATCTCAAACAAAACATACAAAACGTTCAATACCTCTGAATTTTATCCGATTGAATAATTCGGGAGAACCACCGAATTGATTCGTTTTGAAAGTGTTTACACGCCTTTCAGAGATTAAAAAATTGTATCCGGTTTAGTTCGTTAATTCTGTATATCCCCTACAAAGATCGAATCAATTACTGAAGATGACGAACCCTGATTTTGTGAAGGATATGAATAAGACCTTTGCGAAATTGGAGAAGTTTTCTGGGCAGGATTTTCGTAGATGGCAGAAGAAGATGCACTTCTATGTCACGAATTTGAAAGTGGTATATTGATGCGTGGTTTTGCGACCTTACAACAGGTTTTACCTCTCAAGGGATCTTGAGAAGTTTGCAATCCCCACCAGGCAGTGTACCTGACCGATGTAGTATAGTGAAGTGGCAAGTACCGGGGGATTGATCGTTCAACTCAAAGAATAGTGTTCGTTAGGATTGAAATTTATCTACTAGGTCTAGAGGTGAGAGATGATTCTTTTTTGTATTTTTATATTTTATGAAAAGCAAGTAAAATCTCTGGTTTGAAGGAGTGGGCGGAATTAGTTGCTAATCATCTAACCCAAAAGCTACTAATTAAACTAATGTGCAGGAAAGTAAACTAGGGTTCTACAAGGGAAGTGAAGCATGTCTACCTATGATATGTTACTCCTTGCTAGCTATCCAATTCTACCTATTGAATTGTCACACCTTGTTTTAATTGACGGGTTGTATTCCTTAATACCAATCGTGGGGGTGTGTACGATCTTCCCCAACTCTATAAGCTTCTACTTCACTCCTATGTCGATCCGGCTAAGAAGCTCCTAACATGGGATCACTAGAATTCGCTTATGCATTAAATACAACCAATTAACCTTAGTACACCTTGGTTCATGTTTCTTAAGACGTTCAAGCAAGTTACCGTATAGGAGGTTAGCCAGTTTTCTTAAGCCTAACATCGATATCATCCAATCATACAAGAGACAATAGGAAACAAGAATTATAAGCTAAACCAATTAGATCTATTGAAGTTGTCACGCCCTAATTGATGGAGATGGACACACACATCAACAAGAAATCAATAAGATCTAATTAGTTATACACAAGTTTCACACAATCATAAGTAGACACAAGGTGAATTAGCAACACATAATCAATGAAGAGCAATTGACAATAATGATAATTGAAGATATAGTATAGGATTGAATCAATAAACAAACCATTACAAGATGTTTATGGCATGATTAAGACCCTCTAAGTTGCTGGAAAAACACCTACCCTAACCCTAGAATCGGACTTAGGGTTTGGGGCTTACAAAAAGTGAAGTTATGATGTTGTATTTATAGGCAATATTTCTGTCGGCAAGGCTTGACGGCGTCAGCTCATACAAGTGACGGCGTCAACTTCCCATTTTCACCAAATTGTAGATCTTTTCGTCCTCTTCGCGTGGCCTTTTGAATCACCCAAATCCGAGTTCGTATGAAGATTTTATGGCCAAAACAGTGACAGCTACTCCGCGCGTAAGTTGTGATTGTCTTGATCAGCATGTGACGGTTTTACTAGGGTTTCTTCTTGTGCAAGTTGTCATTCTGACGTCGTCACTCAATGGCTTCTGACGTCGTCAGGTTGAGTCCTGACGCCGTCACTTCGCCGCGGTTAGGGTTTCTTGATGGCCTTCTTGACGCCGTCCCCCTTTAATCTTCCAAAATCCTCTCTGGCTTATCAAGGATTGACGGCGTCACACTGGGGCTTGACGCCGTCTCTCTTTAACTTAAACCGTGACGGCCTTGATCACCTTAAAGGATGACACCGTCAGACTTCCATTGTAAAACTTTCTGGCGCGTCACGTGTATTTGTCATATCCACCTCTTTTGCCAAGCCGTGACGCCGTCAGGAGCAATCCTTGACGCCGTCACGTGTACTTTTCCAGCAGCTTTGGAGACTTTGTCGTTTTCTTCACTTTTATGCTCCAAAAACGTCCAAAATGCTTCCTTTTCCAGATTTCTTCTCCAAAGTACCTAAAATGACAAAAGGAACGATTTAGGGCAATATTTGATCAAATAAATACGATTTAGGGCTTAAATGACCCCCTAAAAGCGGACACTTTTCGCTTCATCAAATACCCTTACACTTGAGATTTGCTTGTCCTCAAGCAAATGCGCTTTTATTCTAATCAAAATACAAGTTAGGGGTCATTTAACGCCAATATAAAAGTAATTACAACAAATAGTCGTTCCACTTTAATCATAATAAGCACGGAGATTACAAACTAGCACCTCACAAGTAGTGTTTAGATACTCACATCTCTCAGGTGTCATAAAAGTATATCTCATAAATGAAAATGGATAATATCTCTCACTACCTGTCATAGCAAATAGATTACCATAGGCTTTGGAAAGGGTCAAAAACCTCCTCCACTAGGCGTAAGCACCTAAGATAAACTATCAAAGAGGGATTTTAAACGGGTTATAACGTTAGGTGTAGGGATATGATAAACACGGATTTGTTGGATAAAGGATATTTTACTGGTGGCGAGTTAAAGATCTTGATTAATTACATGTACAATATGGCGTTGCTAAGCCAAGACTAGACTCGACTTAAGCTAATGAAAGAAATAACAAAAACATAAAATAAACATAAAATGAAACGGGATGGTAGTCCGTATGTTTTTTTCTACTTTTCTTTTTCTCATTTTTTTTGTATTTTTCTTTATTTTTTCGATTTTTTTTTTTTTTTTTTTTTTTTGCATACACTCTTGCCCTACCATCCAAAATAATACATCGTAGGGGCGTTGTAATCCCCTTACACTTGAACTTTTACATAACTTTACATATAACTATTCTAATGACTCGAATTAAGATAATTGAAAAACTTGGAGTACTTTTAAAATATTTAGCACATATGGGGGTAATAATGTTGTTCTTCCCCATTACTCCATTACACTAGTACTTTACCCATGAGTCCCAATCATCCCAAAACAATATGTACAAGGATATGACTCGACTTAGCAACCATGTAATCAATTAGATAATTAACTTGGGGTTTAAACAAATGTTGTCACAATAATGCACTAAAAATGAGTGCATACAAGGTAGGCTAAGGCGATTTGGGTGTACATTTAAGTGGGGTGTAAACAAATTCTTACTTTAAGTAAAATGCTTAAAGTTAGAAACGAAAAGATAGGCTCTGAGGGGTGTACTAGGGGTATCGTGTACTAAAAATGAGTACAACGCAAAGGGTGTGGGAGAATTACTTGACCAATGTAGCCAATGTAATTATAACAAAAACACAGGTGTAAAACAATGGGTTAATCCTAATGCCTCTTATCATGTAGTAAATCTAACTACACGAATGTAGTCTCACTTGTGGCCTTGGAATGGTCCTAACGCAAGTTCTAGAATCTAAGTGCTACCGGTACACACATCATAGCATAAATGCTTTTCCTACCAATTCTAGGGGCGAACCTCACATATTTGGGGGTGGAAAATTTTTTAGTGGTACGGTTTGTGGAACGGTTTTTGTTCGATTGAGATATTTATGTATTGAATGTGTTTAGCATGCGGAATCTACTACAACACACTTAAAAGAACACAAGGTGGTGAGTTTAAGTAAACGTGAGAATGCAATGAACAAAGAACACAACTTTGATTAACACAAAACGATTCAATATTATTGATGAAATAATACGGATGATCTAAATATCACCAGGATTACAAAGTAATCTTGAATCTAAGATTGTAAAAGGATTTGTGATTTGAAGTAACTAAGTTACTTGAGAGATAGTTTGGTTTTGGTTAATAGTTCGTGAAGATGCATGCATGAAGTGTGACTTAAGGAAACCTTTTATAAGATAAGGCAACCTTATTACATGTTGTCAAGTGGAAGAGTATTATACTATACTTTGACTATATTGGCGCCTACAATTAAATACAACTACCCATGTACAACTCTGATAATATTCTTCTGTCACCACAGAAGACTAATCTACTTCTACATAATGTATAACAATGTACAAAGACTAATAATTCAACTAAATATCTATTACAAAATATCTAATCGACTTGACATAAGCTTGGCAGGCTCTTCATCAACCAGCAGTACCTTCTACCCAGAAGGTACTGGTAGAACATCTTTATACACTTCAAAATCAACTAGCAGGCTCTTTAACATCTTTGGCAGGCTCTTTGACTTTGATCATTTTATTCCCAACAATCCTCCCCTAAACTTGTTATTTCCATTAAAATACACAAGTTTCTGATGAATAAAATACATACCTTGAGGATTTGAGGGAACTCTTCCAAAAACCTTCACTCTCTGTTCTTCCTTTTTCTTTCATATTGCTCAGATATGCTCCTCAGCAAACTCTGAACAATTTCTGAGTTCTCATCATCTTTGTCACACCTTAATCTCTTGGAGATCATAGTTTTAAGCACTTCATAACTAAGTGGATACTCTTTCTCAGCCAACATAAAGAGTTCAATCCCACTATGTGTGAAAAGGTGATGAATGTTGCTATGGCTTAGAAATTCCCAAGTTGTTGAAGGATCATAATAGGGAAATTTCCAATGAACATCTTTGGGTTTAGGATCAAACATCCTATTGAATTCTACCCATAGTTCCTGTTCCTTAGCATCTGAACTAGAAGTTGTGTCTAGCCTAATCTGCACTAGATTCCACAATTCTTCCAAGTCTGCTCTGTCACATGCTCTAACTAAATTTTCAAAATTCTTGAAGATAGCAAACTGACCCCCAACCCTTGTTATTTTCCATGATTTTCCTAATCTATCATGGTTGATCTCCCAATCAATAATAGGTCTTCTACAGCTAATTGGATCAGCATGTATTATAGTAGGCAAAGTAATCAACATTTTGCTTACTTGCTCTGTGTCCAATTTTGCTACTTCTTTCTTCTGAGCATCCTTCTTCTTCATTGAGGGGTGTACATCAGATGGAACATTGTAGTAAAGACTTTTGTAGGCTTGAAGATACAAGAAGAAGATTTCATCAGCAGATTTCTTCTTTAGTTGATAATCAGTCCAATTTGCCTGATTTTTCAAAAATTTCTTCATAAAAATTGCTTGATCTTTCTTAGATTGGCCCACCTTAAAACCTCTTTTCTGACTTTCCTTCATCTTTTCAAAAATATCAGCTAGAGCTGCTTCCTTATACTTCTTGTTGATAAAAGTTTCAAGCTCTGCTGTCATCTCATCAGAATTAAGATTCTTGTCATTTACTATAATTGCTGCTTGACCTTTCACAATTGGATCATTATTGATAATCCATAGCATCTGATCATCAAAGGTTTCTTGAGCAATTTGAGTGTCAAGAAGAGTCTGAGCAGCATCTTCAGCATCTTTCTGCTCTTTCATTACTTCAAGCATTCTTGAAGCTTCAATAGCTCTTAGCTCTTCTTCATGAACTCTTTTGGCCTCTTCTTCTCCTAAAGCCATCTGAATTTGCTGAGTTCTTTTCAACTTCTTGGACTTTGGCTCATCTTCAATCATAATACTTTTGCCCTTATCCTTTGGAGTTTGATCTTGTGATGGAGCAGAGGATTGCTCATCAGCAACTAAATCCCTCTTTCTCTTGTACACTTTCTCAGCAGACCCTTTGTACCCCATAGCCAATAGCCTTTCTATCCTAGCAGGCTCTTCTTCTGGCCTAGCAGGCTCTTGCCCTGCTCCAATAGGCTCTTCATCATAAACTTGAGTTCTATCATGGAATTCAAATTGAGCCTCCTCCTCATCTTCAGAACTATCCTTCCTCCCCATTTTGGAAGAGTGACCTATCCTATCATCATCTGTCTTTGAAGAACTAGATAAAACAACCTTTGCAGATCTTTTACCCTTCAGCTTCTTCACTTTATCCTCCAATTTCTTTACCCTCTTTACTAATTTGATGTTGATCTCAGAAAACTTCTTGTTTTGACTTTTAAGAGCTTCTTCTAAGATCTTCACCTTCTCCTTTAGTTCTTGCATTGTCTAAGGTGAGTGGGGTTGTGATACATGATGTGATGATGTTGGTGGTGTTGGTGATGGTACTGGAGATGGTATTGGTGATGTTTGATGTGTTGGTGAAATGTAACCATGTGAAGAACTAGATGATTGTGTTTCAGCTGATGGTGTTGGTTCTTCTGGATGTTGTGGTAACATTTCATCAAAAAGTGGCATTTCTTCCCCTCTAAAACCAATTCTCATATTTGAAAATACTTTGTGAGAAAGTTTTGGTGTGTCATAAATTGAGTCTGTGGGAAGTAACAAATGTTTCAATTTTGCAATGATGCATCCAATAAATCTGGGATACATCAAAAACTTTGTTTCACTTTTCACATTTTTAATCAATCCTTCAAAAATATGTTTTGAAAAATTGTATTTTCTGTTTGTAGCTAAGCAAATGAGAGCAGAAGCCATGTTTCCACTAAATTGCTCCCAAGAGGTTTTCTTCTGGCTCAAACAGTGAAGGATTGTGTGAATCAAAAATCTCCATTGTGGAGTAAGATGCTTTTTCAGAAAAGTAAGTTTGTTAGACTCAGCATGATACCCCATTCTTTGTAAATTTTCAAAAATCTCAGTATCTGGTAACTGACTAATACCATCAGAATCATCCAAATGAAGATGTCTTCTTATGGATGACTCAGTAAGAGTCAAATGTTTACCATCCACTTTGGCCTTAATTCTTTGTTCTCCATTTTCAGAAGTTACAATTTTAGCTGTTTTCCAAAATTGTTTAATTTGAGTTTCATAAATAGTGGGATTGACTAGCAAAGCAAACCTGATGTAGGAGTTGTTTAAAAAGTCCACTACTTGATGAAATGAGGCATTATCCTCTGACTTCTCCAAAAATGCTAACTGATTGTGACGTTGGACAAAATCTAGAACAACTGTGGAAGCCATAATGAAAATTTTGAATATGATGGTGGGATTTGTTGGTAGTACTGGTAGAAGATGAAAGATGTATGTGAATTATGATAATGACTGATGAAAGAAGATTTGTGAGAATTACTTTTAACCGACAATAAGAAAGATTATAATAAGTAAATGAAAAGGCGGTTAAAAAGATCTTTTATATGAAATATAATATAATATAATCATCAGTAATTTACATAACTACCCTAACGGCTAATTTTAACTACCAGGCCCAACGGCTAAAACTTTGTCTGACAGGCTCAACGGCTATCTAGCAGTACCATTTTACTCTAGCAGTACCAATTTTGAACTACCAGTACCTTTGAAAGTTTTATAAAAATCCCTTATAGTTTTTAGCAAACTACCAGCTATCAACGGATTTGAGTTGTCTTTACCAAAAGCCGTTTGCTTAAGGACTAGCTAACTATTTACAATTAAGTATGGTTAGTTAACAACCATATAGTTTTTGGTAAACTATCAACCATCAACGGATTTGATTTGTCTTTACCAAAAGCCGTTTGCTTAAGGACTAGCCAACTCTTAAGTTTGTAAAAACTTGGTGAGCTGAATACCAAAAGCCATATTGGCCTAAAGATGGTGCAATTTCCTTGGATGGAGGAAATTTAAAACAGGCAATGATGCTGTATATCTTGGATGATTGGTTCAACAAGTGAAATCATCTAATGTCATGCCTTTGAGTTGAAACTTTCCTTAGTTTGATCTAGATAGAACTTTCTCCTTGAGAAATGCTTCATCCCTTCTAGATATGTGATCTAACTCTCTCTTTTTCAACTCTGCATCATCTTGTATGCTCTTGTCTTTCCTTTCATTAATTGGTTTTTCTTCCATTCTGGGCTATCAATTCCTCCCCTGAGATTGTTATCTCTCCTGAAATGAATATAACTTTTGTTGCTCCTTTCTGGTTGGAAGAACTCTTGTTTTGTTATCAACCTGAAATGTGTTAGTTGCAAACCAAAAGAACAAAATGCAAAGCACTTGATCTATAGCATTTTAAACATTCAAGCCTTTATATGAACAAAACATAGCAATTTTATATCAGCAGGACCAATTATGAATTAACAGGACCTTTTGACTAACTAGCAGTACCATGTTTAAAATCCAATACCAGTTAATTTTATGAACAAAAACATATGATTTTCAAAGATTTATCATTCCAATACCTCCTACAAGATATTTGAATCTACCTAAATCAAAAGCTTTGGTGAGAAGGACTGCATAATTCTTTTCAGAATCAATTTTAACTACCTGAATTAACCTTTTCTCATTGCAATCCCTTATGAAATGGTGTCTTATTTCAATATGTTTTGTTTTTGAGTGTTGAACTGGGTTTTTAATGATACAAATAGTACTGCTATTGTCAATATAAATAATGGTGTTAAGAAAATTGTACCCATAGTCAAGCATTTGATTTTGGATCCAAAGAACTTGCCCACAACAACTTGCACCAGCAACATATTCTGCTTCAGTTGTAGAATTGGCCACCATTGTTTGTTTCTTGCATTGCCAAGAGATAAGTCTGCAACCAAGAAATTGACATCCACCAGTTGTGGATTTTCTGTCTAGAGTTGCACCAGCATAGTCACTATCCGAATAAGCCACCAATTCAAAAGATGATTCTCTTGGATACCAAAGACCCAACCTAGGTTGACCCTTAAGATATCTAAAGATTCTTTTGACTGCTGTGAGATGAGAGATTTTGGGATGTATTTGAAACCTTGCACACACACATACTGAGAACATGATGTCTGGTCTTGATGATGTAAGATACATCAAGGACCCAATCATAGATCTATAATTGTGCAAATCCATATCTTCTCCTTCAGCATCCTTGAGTAGCCCTTTGTCTGGATCCATTGGTGTACTTGCAACCTTAGAATCAGCAAAATTAAATTTCCTTAGGATCTCTGCTACATACTTATCTTGGCTGATAAATATGCCTTCTTTGGATTGTTTCACTTGGAGACCTAAAAAGAAAGTAAGTTCCCCCATGGAACTCATTTCAAACTTACTATGCATAAGTTTTTCAAATTCTACACACAAGCCTTGGTTTTTTGATCCAAAGATTATGTCATCAACATAAATCTGCACTAGCAAGATGTCTTTCTTTGTTCTTTTGATGAACAAAGTTGGATCAATCCTGCCTCTTTGGAATCCACTTTCTAGTAGAAAACAAGCCAATGTTTCATACCATGCCCTAGGTGCTTGGTGTAGGCCATACAAAGCCTTGGTAACCTTGTAAACTTTGTCTGGATACTCTGCATCAATGAAGCCTGGAGGTTGAGATACATATACTGGTTCTTCAATTTCACCATATAAAAATGCACTCTTAACATCCATTTGATAGACAGTGAAGCCTATGAATGAAGCATAGGCCAAGAATAGCCTAATTGCTTCAAGTCTTGCAACTGGAGCAAACACTTCTTCATAATCTACCCCTTCTTCTTGAGTATATCCTTGTGCTACCAATCTAGCCTTGTTTTTTATCACTATACCCCTTTCATCTTTCTTGTTTCTGAACACCCATTTGGTTCCAATTGCCCTATGACCTCTGGGCAAATCAACCAATATCCAAACCTTCTGTATCTTGAATTGGAGAAGCTCTTCTTGCATTGCTTCCACCCAACTTGCATCATCTAAAGCTTTGTTTATGTTTTTGGGTTCAGCCTGAGATAGAAAACATGAAAACAGGCATATATTGGAAATATCATTATTCTTTTCTTCATAAATAGAGGAGATAAACCCTTCTTCATCTGAAGATAAGACTTGAGATAAACCAACTTGAGATCTTGTTTTAACACCAGAAGTTATGCTTCCAATCACATCATCAGTTGAGTGATCTTTGAGAATTCTAGTGTTTGGTGTTTTAGGAACTTCATATGTAGATGGAAGATTGCTAATCCCCACCTCTTCTTGAAAAGAATCATCTATTTGAACATTCAATGGCTCAGCAGTACCAATACTTGAACTAGCAGGGCCATCTGAAGAACTAGCAGTACCATTGTCATTAGCACCACTTTCTTGATTCTCTTGATTCTGAGTTCCTTGATCTTCTTCATTGCCTTCATTTGTAGTGTTTGAAGGTCCTTCTTGTCTTGAAGATAGATCCATACTTTTCCAAATTGGCATCCAGATGTAATCTTGATCTTTAGGAGTTTCAACATTGTCTTCAAAACCTGCATCATCATTAGTATTTGTACCTGAAACAGGCACATAATTCATAGATTCTGAAAGCCTATCAACATCAAACATCCAATCTGGTCCAACTCCTTTCACATTTGTTAGTTTCTCTTGAAACTCTATGTGAAGATTCTCTTCTACTAGCCTAGTGCAAGTGTTAAACACTCTATAGGCCTTACTCTGCAAGGAATACCCTATCAAATAGCCAACATCTGCTTTTCCATCAAATTTGCCTAAATGATCTTTGGTATTGAGAATAGTGACATGACAACCAAAAGGTCTCATAAAACTTAAAGATGGTTTTCTACCAAAGAAAAGTTCATAAGGTGTCTTTCTATGTGGCTTTGTCACAAGAACCCTGTTTTGTACATAACAAGCAGTACCAACTGCTTCAGCCCAAAATGAAATAGGTAACTTAGAGTCTACTAACATAGTTCTAGCAGCCTCTATAAGTGTTCTATTCTTCCTTTCTGCTACTCCATTTTGCTGAGGTGTTCTAGCTACACTAAACTCTCTTTTTATTCCTTTTTCCTTGCAAAAGTCATCCATAACTCTATTCTTGAACTCTGTCCCATTGTCACACCTGATAACTTTGACTTTCTTATCAGTTTGGTTTTCTACCTCAGTGATATATGTTTTAAGAATGTCACTAGTTTCATGTTTAGATCTTAAAAAGAAAACCCATGAAAATCTGCTATAATCATCAGTAACAACCAGACAATATCTTTTTCCATTCAAGCTGCACACATTAGTAGGACCAAAGAGATCCATATGAAGCATATGTAAAGCCTGAGAAATAGAGTTTTGGGTCTTGGGCTTACAAGAAGCTCTATGTTGTTTGCCTTTTAGACAGTCAACACAAGTTTGGTCATTTTGGAAAATCTTTTTGGGTAAACCTCTTACTAAATCATATTTTGCAATAGTGTTGATTGTTTTAAAGTTTACATGACCAAGCCTTCTATGCCAAAGCATAGATTCATCCAATGAGGCCTTTGCTACCAAACAAGTTAAACTCTCCTTAGGATCAATGTTCTTTAAATTGACACTGTACATATTGTTCCTTTTTGGAATTTTAAGAAGGATCTGACTTTCATCAGGCATCTTAAAATCAGAAGAAAGAACCATGCATTCATTGTCAGTAAATAGAACATTTTTCTTTTGTCACACATTTGTGAGACACTAAGAAGATTAAACTGAATTTCTTTCACAAAATACACATTTTCAAAATCTAGTTTACTGGTTTTGATAGTACCTTTACCAGTGATCTTTCCTTTTATTCCTCCCCCAAAGGTAACATATCCTCCATCAAATGTTTTGAAGTCTGAGAGGAATGACATGTTGCCTGTCATGTGCCTTGAACATCCACTATCAACATATCCTTGATCTCCAATATCAGATGAATGTTCCTGCACATGAATAAACATATTAGTTTCCTTGGGGTACCCAAGCCATGACAGACTTGGGTTTGCCTCTTGCATCAATGAAGTCAAACCTTTTCAGGATTGTTGATGCACCTTTTGTTTGGATTGGTTTCCAAATCCAACATGCTGAGGACTTAACAGCACATTCCCTTTTAATCCATTGTGTGATCTTTGGTCTATCAGTACCAATTTTGGCAATACTAATTTTGGCAGTACCATTTGGTCTAGCAGGACCTTTGGTTTTTGGTGTCCAAATTTGTGTTTTGACCACAGATTTCTTTTGAATAGGACTATTCTCAACTTTTGGTACACTTTTGAAAGTGTTTCTTGTACCCTTATCAGTTGGTTTTGCAATAACAGGCTTATTTTGTCTAACAGTATGTTTAACATTTTTGGTGTTAGACTTAACAAAACTTTTTCTGGGGTGAGTAACATTTGTTTTAGACTTTGATTTACTCCCAGAAACCCATTTATTACAATAAGCATGAAGATGATTAAAGCTACCACAATAATAACAAGCCTTATTGAACATAACAAAGTCATCACCTAGTTGTTGTGACTTAAGGTTGTTCCAATTTCTTTGGCTTCCCCTAGGTTTGTTATTACATTTTTCACAACTTTCAACTGTCTTCAAAACAGCTTTAGCCTTAGCTTTAACTTCTACTTTCTTAGGACTGATTGATCCTACTTTTATTCCTTTGATAGGAATAGTCTGATCTTCATCATCATCAGATACCCAATCTTCAATAATTAGGACATCTGGTCTCTTATCAGTGAGCACCTTAGAGAGTGAGGCATTCTTAGCACTCTCAGAAGGTTCACTTATCACTACAGGTTTAGCTAATGGTTTGTTAACAAATTCATGTAAACCTGATGCAGCAAGATCACTACCTTGGGGACAAGGAATTCCTCTATAAGGAGGTGGACATTTATTGTATCCTATCCCTGATTTTATTCTCTTATTCATCTGATTCTCTACTATGCTCCTAGTACACTCAGAAGCAATTTCCAATTTAGTAACAGTCAGTTGAATATTATCTCTAGCCAATGTCACTTTAGTGCACTCAGTCCTTAACATTTCTATTTCTGAATCTTTCAAAAATATTTGTCTATTAAGAGCACCTTTAGCATCAGAAAATGTGAGTTCATTTTCTCTATAGTGAATGATTTGTTTTTCTAGTTTGGCCATTCCACACTGATGGTTAAATAAGGTTTGATTGGTTTTTCTTTCTTCTATTGTGAGTTCATCATAACATTTTCTTAAAGTTTGCAATTCTTCAAAAACTTCACATGTATTTGAACATTTAGAAAATTTTACCTCAGGGTTGGAGAATGCCATCAAAGCCAATTCATCAGAAGTTGACTCATCTTCACCCATGAAACTCCAATCAAAACCCATGCCATCAATAGCAACCATTGCTTTTGGCTCAGCAACTTCAACAACCTTACTCTTGCTTTCAAAGCTTCCTCTCTTCTCAAAGCTTTCTTTATTTCTGTTGTCAAACCCTCTACCCTTGTCATCCTGCTTCTTAGGTCTTCTACACTCTCTAGAGTAGTGACCTTTCATGTGGCAGTTGTAACACTCCACCTTTGACTTATCATAGCCAGCAGGCTCATTTCCATTTATCATTATCTTCTTGCCAGTTCTCATCAACAACTTCTTGGCTCTAATGCTTAAAAGTGAAAGTTGCCACTTTATGTCCATCTCTTCAAGATCATCAGGATGAATCTCTTGAAGATCTTCAAATGTTAATACGGACCCATTGTGTTGAGATGTAAGAAAAGCACACCCAATTGTTTCATCTAAAATGGATTTGGTACTACTAGAAGTACTAGCAGTACCAAAGGTTGTGTTGGCAGTACCTTCATCTCTGCCACCTTTATCTTCATTATCAACCTTTGAGATGCTTGGGGTTGAAACAAAAGCCATATTTCCTGAACTTGACACAGTAGTCTTCTTTAATTCATGTTCTACAATTTTGAAATTGTTGTAGAGATCATTGAGACTCATCTGGTCAATATCTGACTTGTTCTTCCATACAATGACATGCATAGACCATTCTGAAGGTAAACTCCTAAGAAATTTAGAGTTTAGGTCTTCTTGAGTTATCATCACTTCATGGATGGCCAACTGACTTGAAAGCTTCTGAAGTCTATTGAACATACTGTCCAAAGACTCATTGGTTGTGGCTGTGAAGTTCTCAAATTGTTGTTTGAGAAGTGTTTTCTGTGTTTTCTTGGTAGCATCATTACCACCAAACCTAGCCACAATTGCTTCAAAAAGGGTTTTGGCGTCTTTGTATTTGTTAAAGATCAGAAGTTGATCATTTGGAATAGTCATCAGTAACATACTCCTTGCCTTTAGATCATTTCTCTTCTGAATTCTTTCATCTGCATTTGATGGTTGGTCTTGTATTCTTGTTACAAGAGCATCATTTACTGTTGTAGTGGTGATTTGGGGTTTAAATGAATTGCCTTGTTCAATGATCTCCTAAAGTGCATAGTCCTGCACTTGAAAGTATTGTTCTACCCTTAGTCGCCACATTTCAAACTCATTTTGCTTAAGTAATGGAAGTTTAGCTGCAACATTTGTTTGAATATGTTCAACATCCATTGTTCTTTTAAATTAGTAAATATCAAGCCTATCTCTGATACCACTTGTGGAACGGTTTTTGTTCGATTGAGATATTTATGTATTGAATGTGTTTAGCATGCGGAATCTACTACAACACACTTAAAAGAACACAAGGTGGTGAGTTTAAGTAAACGTGAGAATGCAATGAACAAAGAACACAACTTTGATTAACACAAAACGATTCAATATTATTGATGAAATAATACGGATGATCTAAATATCACCAGGATTACAAAGTAATCTTGAATCTAAGATTGTAAAAGGATTTGTGATTTGAAGTAACTAAGTTACTTGAGAGATAGTTTGGTTTTGGTTATTAGTTCGTGAAGATGCATGCATGAAGTGTGACTTAAGGAAACCTTTTATAAGATAAGGCAACCTTATTACATGTTGTCAAGTGGAAGAGTATTATACTATACTTTGACTATATTGGCGCCTACAATTAAATACAACTACCCATGTACAACTCTGATAATATTCTTCTGTCACCACAGAAGACTAATCTACTTCTACATAACGTATAACAATGTACAAAGACTAATAATTCAACTAAATATCTATTACAAAATATCTAATCGACTTGACATAAGCTTGGCAGGCTCTTCATCAACCAGCAGTACCTTCTACCCAGAAGGTACTGGTAGAACATCTTTATACACTTCAAAATCAACTAGCAGGCTCTTTAACATCTTTGGCAGGCTCTTTGACTTTGATCATTTTATTCCCAACACGGTTTTTTGTGCTAGTCATATAACTCCTATCCATGAGACGCTCATTAAGATCAAAGTTTCACTCCTATATGTTGTAAAAAATTTTAAATTTGGCACTAAAATTGCCTTAACAGGTATTTCTCTCAGTTTTATTACACATCTACCATTAAACAAACAAAAATCAAGCGTAATAGCATTCTCTAAGGTATCGTATTTTACCGCCCCCCCCCCCCCCCCTTACACTTAAGATGAACATTGTCCCCAATGTTCAAATAACAAGATGTAAAAGTAAATAAGGTAAAAGAATGAAATCAAATACTCCCCTGATTCGCTCGGTGGATAAAGAGGTAACATGGTTAGATCTTCTTCCAAGGTAATGTTGAAGCTTCAAGACTAAAGCAGCGCCAAAAGCTAGATTCCACATACATCTCCTTGTCCAAAATAACCTGTTAAACCTGAGAAAACAAACACGAAAACCTGCATAACATCGGCGGGATAAATCTATATAAGGATATAATGCTTGTGGAATGATTATTTTGCAGATTCCTGGAGTTTATAAGTTAGAGATTTAATAAAAACTTTTTATGATTCCGGTAGAAAAACAAAACTTTCAAAAATTTCAGAAAATTAAAATCTGACGCCGTCAGAAATGATCTAACAGAATTCTCATGTTAAGTTTCCGGAAAATTTCTGGAAAAACATATACCTTACTTCCTAGAATTCCTGCAAAATATCATTATGACTCGATACAAGCATTTGACTCTAACAATTACTAATATGTATGTTAATTTAATATTGTTATGATTCATGTTCATTTGTTCTAGTAAACCGATTTGGATTTCCCTTACACTTATCTTTTGCAAAATACCTTTATATGTAGTTAAGACGAAGTTAAAAACAAGATAAAGCATTTTCACAATTTAGTTTCGAACATGAATCAATAATAATAAAAATTAAACATACATACGGAAGCAAATAAAATCAAACAAACAAATAAATAAACACACAAAGCAAATAAAGCTTGGGTTGCCTCCCAAGAAGCGCTTTTCTTTATTAACGAGTCTTGTAGCTAGACTCAAAGTCACGTACATTACGTGATTCCATCATTCATAATGACGTATCCCTGATGGATATAATCCTTGTTATCAGGGTAAGGGTGTCTCAATCGCTCGACATTCGCAGTCACTTCACCTCCTCCCTTGCTGATCAAGCTTACTACCCCATCCTGATGTAGACTTTTAATTGTGAATGGTCCATACCACCAGGGACTTGGTCCATCGGTAGGTGCTTTTGTTTCTGAATGCCTTAGGAGCACTGAGTCTCCTTTTGTAAATTCAACGGGGTTATTGGTCTGCTCATCAGTCTCAATATAATCGTTATTTCCACCCTTACATTCTCTAATCTCATTTTCATTGTAATTCTTAATCCTTACCTCCCATGCAAGGATTTTCTCTCGAACATTACCACGGATTATATTGGGGTTCGCCTCC
This sequence comes from Artemisia tridentata subsp. tridentata, assembly GCA_021014915.2. NCBI lineage: Eukaryota > Viridiplantae > Streptophyta > Magnoliopsida > Asterales > Asteraceae > Artemisia > Artemisia tridentata. The sequence continues at coordinate 14,576,324 of CP139509.1, forward strand.
ATCTTCTTCTGTAGAGCAACATCTCGTATATGTCGTGGGATCGTTGGGAAGCTTATTATTTTCTTCCCCTTCTTCATTTGGATGGTACTATTTTCGTAATCGATTTGTGCCCTAGTGGTAACGAGAAAGGGTGCCCCAGGGATTATTGGCATATTCATATCATTTCTTTCAATAATCATGAAGTCGACCGGATACAGGAATCCGGCAACGTTGACCAACACATCTTCTGCAATTCCTAACGGGTACTCATAAGAATGTTTTGCAAAGGAGAGTTTAGTACGGGTGATGGATGGCAGTTCGTCGGTTAACTGGACATAAACGGATAAAGGCATCAAATTTACGTCGGAACCTTGGTCAGCTACCGCATCCAGATACTTGAGTTTTCCAATGCTGCATGGTATTTCGAAGACCCCGTAAAATTCCTGCTTTTCCACTAACTTTTTTCTTATGAGGCTCTCATACAATTGCCCTCCGGGTAATGTGTCAGATTCATCATCTGGTTCCATCCTCTTGGACTCCTTGTTGGGTAGATGAGTACGTCGATAGTTTCTCACCCAATCGTTTATGGTCTCCTTGTTTATTTCGTGCTTCAAGTAATGCCTCACTTGTTGTGACTTTGGTGGTTCTACCAATTGGCGCTCCTCAGAGGGCGCCTCCTTTCCCTTGTCGGAATCGCATTTGCAGGCATTGGTGTTTCCGTCATTAAGTGGGATGAGATCAACCTTGTTAACTTTCATAGTTATCAACTTCCCTCTTTCTTCACTTACGCCTCCTTTGACGACGGAGATGGCATTAACACATTTAGTGTTGGGAACTGATCCGTGTGTGAGTATATATAAATAATTATAGTATCGTGCACACGTGATACTTTGGGAAATGACAAGTCAAACTTAGGGAAAGTCAAACTTGCAAAACCCGTGGATGTGATGTGTGTGATACCGGGCAAGTGATCACCCGGGTCGTGTCCCAACGAGATGTGAATGGGCTCTTGTGAAAAGCTTTGGATTAGAGTGATTGATGATTTAGATTGCTTTTGATTTTGCTTTGTTTAACAATTCTAAATAACAAATTTAAAACAGATATGCACAACAAAATTAAACGCGAAGTACTTAACTTAAAAACGCGTAACGAAAAATCTAAAAAGTAAAATTTATGAAATTTAAAACCTAAAAATGTAAAATTACTAAAAACTTATTTAAAAACTTAAATTCTAATTTTTTACACTTTTTATTTAATTATTTCTAATTATTAATTATTTAAATACTAATTAAACTAATTTAAATTATAAAAAAATACTAAATGAGCTAAGAAAAATCTAAAACTTTTTCTAAAAATATTACTAAGTAAATAGAAGCTAAGAAAATTATAAAATTGAAAATTACTTAATTAAAATTTAAAAAGATAAATCCTATTAAATAGAAGCTATCACTATATTTCTATTTTTGATTTTCTTAAGGACTAAAAATGAAGTTATATTTTTCCTAGATTACAAATGACAAAAGAAAATTATGAAAATTGGATTTATATTTTTCTGATTATTTTTCTATTTATTATGATTTAATTACTATTTAAAACTATTAAAATGATTTAAAAATACTAAACTGACTTGGAAAAATCTAAAAAAAAATTCCAGTAAATCTAAAATCTTATTAAAAAGCTAAGAAAAATAAAACAAGAGCAGTCTAACCCATAATAAGCAGAATGGGCAGAATAAGCACTTTTGAAATAAGCTAAAAATAAGCAAAACCTAACCAAAAATTATAAAAATCTGGAAAACTGATTAAAACACTAAAACACACTTAATTCAACAGGCAAAACACAAATAAGCAAATGGGATCAGCAATTGAATTGCTGAACAGCTTCAAGAACAGGACAGAAAAGGCAATTTTTAGACCCACTTGCAGATCAGTTTTAGGCTACCAAATAAGCTGATAAGCAGAATTATATGGGGGCAAAATAAAGCTTGAACTACTGGCTTCCCAAAAACACAAAAAGCCCTATCACAAATACTTCAATTGAAGTCCAATTGGGTCTTAGATCAGCACATCAGAACAAGGTTCACCCTGAATTTTTTTGACTTTTGACTGTTTTTGAAATGTTGACTTTGGTGAGCTTTGATTCTAATTTACTGACTGATTATGCAATAATAAGCTAAGATAAGACTATAACAAGCAACATTAACAACTTACTAACTAATATGAATGATTTAGCAACCTCAAATCCTAACAGTGCACTGAGATTAAAGAATAAAGAGTGATTTTGACTATTCACTGATTAGGTACTGGTTTTTATGGATGAACTGAGCTAATGTAACCTAATGTGACATGTTTTAACTATTAACAACACCAAACAACAAGCTAAACACAGTTAATCATGCAAATCCAAACACCCCTATATGTGACAGTTATGAACCTAAATGAAATAACTATCCCCTTGAACAATTCCAACTACCAATTCAGTATAACTAATGATCAACTAAGCTTAAATGAACCAGACTCTCAGATCTAAAACACCTAATGAACACAGAGATACAATATGCAATATAAGCAGTAAGCAGAAATGACTCAGTACATACACAAATGCAATAACAATAATCCAAACTATGAAATAAACTACTATTAACTAAATTATGATGCAACTTAATGATAACAAACAGAAACAAGCACTACCAAGCAGATTTAAGCTACCACTATTGATTATGCAATATAGAGAATAGGAAATAAGAAACTCACAGACTAAATCCCCCTCAGCATGAAAAGAGGAGGTTCACTTAGCTTGCCTATCTTTAGATAGGCCTATTGCTTCCAAACCTCCAATAGAACTATCAATTATACCCAGAATTCACCACTATATTCACCACAGTTGACTTTTGTTGACCAGAGTGGAAAATTGCTTGAAAGTGATTTCTAAGCTCACTAAAAGCTATCAGTAGCTTTAGTAAGCTTAATTGAATTAGAATTAAGCTAATTGAAGCCTGGCTTTAAGAACATTTAAAATTCACTTAATAATAAAAATGTGGAAAACATAAAACTGGATTAACTTGGAATTAATAATTGAAACAGAGTTACAATACAATAAACTAACTTAGTTTAATACAAAAAGCTTGAATTTAAACCTTACAAATTATTTAAGACATTGGAAATTTAAAACGACATACAAAAATTAAAACTAAAAAATACTACTAATCTCTGAGCCTTCTCTTTCCTTTTATAGGGGTCTTCTAGGGTTAGTGCACCCCTCTGAGTGTTTCCCACTTGAATTCTGAGCCTTTGGATGAACAACTTTTAATCTTGGCCATTGCTTGGTTTTGGCGCCAAAATGGTTATGATAACATAGTACTGATTTTGCGTGTGTTAGTGGGTTTATCTTGGATTGGGGTGAGGGTAAGTGGGTTATCAGTGATTATAGGTGATGATGAAGGGTGTAGGGTGGCTTAGTGATGATGAAGGAGTAGCAGAGGTCACGGGTTTATGTTGGGGATGGAGGTCAAAGGTTTGACCTGGGAGGGTTTATTATTTAAAATGGCTGGGAAGTGGGGTTGGGCTTGGGGAAAAAGAATGGGCCAAGGATATTGGGTATTAGGAGTTGGGTTGGATTAGGTTTAGTTGTTTTGGGTATTTGGATATTTAAGGGATCCGATTGGCATAAAGCCCAAGGACTAAAAGTGAATGTTTCTGAAACTTGAGGGTGTAACCTGCCATGTTTCCATAATCCAAGAACCAAAATTGCACTTTTCTAATTTTTAAAATTCCCAGGGACTATTTTTGACAGATTTCAAACTTGAGGGACCAAAGATGTAATTTATTCAAACTTTTCACCAAAGGACTAAATATGATAATTTATGATTTAAAAAGGACCTTTGGCGATTTTTCTGACAAAACAAATGCTTAGGGACTAATTTTGACAAGTTTTGAAACTTGAGGGACTGAAACTGCCAATTTTGCAAACTTTGTTCGTTTTTCAACTGTTTTTAAACATTTTGCATTTAAAACATATAAAACACAATCCCTGGGATATTTTCAGTATTTTGATGCATTTCTGAGTGTTTTTGAATGTTTTGGCAGCTCAGATTAGGTAAAAATGATGAGTATTTAGACACTCATCAATCCCCCACACTAAACTATTGCTAGTCCCTAGCAATCTTTTATGAAGTTTTAATGGATTTTTCTCTTTACCAGATATCCATCATTTCTGGAGTAGCCAAATGTTTCAGTTCAAGTAAGAACCTTGGTACAATGATAACCAAATGATTTTGAGCAAACCATCAGCTGTCAACGGTTTTGATTTGTCTTTACCAGAAGCCGTTTGCTTCTGGACTAGCCAACTCTTAGATAAATTATCAATATTATCTTTGGTGAGCTGATTACCAATTATGGTTTTTCCACTGCCTTTACCACAAGCCATAATCTTGCGGGCTAGCCAACTCTTCACTTTTAAAGATATGGCGAGTCGAATACCATACAATTTTCGGCAAATTGCAAGCCATCAACGGATTTGAGACATCTTTACCAAGAGCCGTTTGCTCTTGGATTAGCCAATCCTTTTGTGGGTTAGACATGGCGGACTGATAACCATTTTATTTCGTTCTAAGTGAGAAAAAATTTTAAAATTTTGGCTAAAATGGGGGTGCTAGATGGTACGTTTGATTAAATTCGCTAGAATTCCCCCCCACACTTAGAACTGAATATTGCCCTCAATATTCAAAGTACCGGTTGTTAAACCAACACTTAGAACGTAAAAAGGAAATATTAATAGCCATTTATTTTATATACACTTTTTTTTTTTTTTTTTTTTTTTTTTTTTTTTGAAAATTTTCCATATATACAACATGTGGGGCCTCTCCCCCACACTTAGGTGGTAGAAAATAGAAAGAAGTCAGAAATATGGGTGAAAACCCATATGGTGCTTGAGTTTTTGATCACCGAGTCACTAGCTTGACTCGACCCCGAATTGAGTTGATTTCTCCCGAACAGTCAGGTTTGTCACTCAAGCTGACCGCTTGTGAACGGCCAACCGTAACAAAGGGTTCCTGAACAGCCCGGGAGAAAAATCAATTTAAAAGTCTATGGGGAAGTAAGTGGAAGAGACCATCTCCCCCACACTAGGTAGTAGAAAAGAGAAAGAAAACAGAGACACGGGTGAGAACCCATGTTTTGCTAATGTTTTTGATCACCGAGTCACTAGCTTGACTCGATCCCCGAATTCATTGGTTCTTGGGGAAAGTTTGAAGATCCGGGACAACCATGGGTGGTATGTCCTCTCCAAAGTAATGTTTCAACCGATGGCCATTCACTTTAAAGTTAGGTCCGTCAGCTTGAGATAACTCAACGGTACCATATGGATAAACTTTTGTGATAGTGAATGGACCAGACCAACGGGATTTTAGTTTTCCCGAGAAGATCTTCAATCTTGAATTGAAAAGAAGGACTCGGTCACCAACGTTGAAAACGCGGTTCTTGATTTTTGAGTCATGGAGCTTCTTTGTTTTTTCCTTGTAGATCAAAGAGTTCTCATATGCTTGATCACGAAGTTCATTCAATTCATTTATTTGAACTTTCCGGTGATCACCCGCTGTCTGAATGTCAAAGTTTGCATGCTTGAGGGCCCAGTAGGCTTTGTGCTCAAGCTCAATCGGTAGATGACACGCCTTTCCGTACACAAGCTTGTATGGAGTACACCCGATGGGTGTTTTGTAAGCTGTACGAAAGGCCCAGAGTGCGTCATCTAGCTTATCCGACCAAGATGCACGATTTTCTCCTACGGTCCTTTCTAAGATTCTTTTAATTCCTCGATTTGTAACTTCCACTTGCCCACTTGTTTGGGGGTGATACGCGGTAGAAAGACGGTGTGTAACACCATACTTTTGCATGACTTTATCAAACTTGTCATTGCAGAAATGCGTACCACGATCACTGATAATAGCACGAGGAGTTCCAAAACGAGCAAAAAGAGATTTCAAAAATTTCACAACAACTCGGGCATCATTTGTGGGTAAAGCTTTCGCTTCAACCCATTTTGACAAATAGTCAACAGCCACGAGTATGTATTTGTTTCCTCGAGATGATGGAAATGGCCCCATAAAATCAATGCCCCATATGTCAAAGATTTCACAAACTTGAATGACATTTTGTGGCATTTCATTTCTTTGTGAAATATTTCCGTAACGTTGACAATCGTTACAAGTTTTGACTATTTCCTGGGCATCCTTGTAAATTGTGGGATAATAGAAACCAGAATCAAACACCTTTTTGGCGGTGTAGTTGGGATTATGATGTCCCCCAGTAGGTCCAGAATGGCAAGCCTTGAGAATATCGATGGCTTCCTGACCATAAACACACCGCCGGATGACTTGATCCGCACAGATTTTAAACAAGAAGGGGTCGTCCCAGAAATAATGTTTGACATCCTTGAAGAACTTATTCTTCTGTTGGGACGACATCCCTTTCACAACAAAGTGGAAAACATGAAATTGGATTAACTTGGAATTAATAATTGAAACAGAGTTACAATACAATAAACTAACTTAGTTTAATACAGAAAGCTTGAATTTAAACCTTACAAATTATTTAAGACATTGGAAATTTAAAACGACATACAAAAATTAAAACTAAAAAATACTACTAATCTCTGAGCCTTCTCTTTCCTTTTATAGGGTCTTCTAGGGTTAGTGCACCCCTCTGAGTGTTTCCCACTTGAATTCTGAGCCTTTGGATGAACAACTTTTAATCTTGGCCATTGCTTGGTTTTGGCGCCAAAATGGTTATGATAACATAGTACTGATTTTGCGTGTGTTAGTGGGTTTATCTTGGATTGGGGTGAGGGTAAGTGGGTTATCAGTGATTATAGGTGATGATGAAGGGTGTAGGGTGGCTTAGTGATGATGAAGGAGTAGCAGAGGTCACGGGTTTATGTTGGGGATGGAGGTCAAAGGTGAATTGACCTGGGAGGGTTTATTATTTAAAATGGCTGGGAAGTGGGGTTGGGCTTGGGGAAAAAGAATGGGCCAAGGATATTGGGTATTAGGAGTTGGGTTGGATTAGGTTTAGTTGTTTTGGGTATTTGGATATTTAAGGGATCTGATTGGCATAAAGCCCAAGGACTAAAAGTGAATGTTTCTGAAACTTGAGGGTGTAACCTGCCAACTTTCCATAATCCAAGAACCAAAATTGCACTTTTCTAATTTTTAAAATTCCCAGGGACTATTTTTGACAGATTTCAAACTTGAGGGACCAAAGATGTAATTTATCCAAACTTTTCACCAAAGGACTAAATATGATAGTTTATGATTCAAAAAGGACCTTTGGTGATTTTTCTGACAAAACAAATGCTTAGGGACTAATTTTGACAAGTTTTGAAACTTGAGGGACTGAAACTGCCAATTTTGCAAACTTTGTTCGTTTTTCAACTGTTTTTAAACATTTTGCATTTAAAACATATAAAACACAATCCCTGGGATATTTTCAGTATTTTGATGCATTTCTGAGTGTTTTTGAATGTTTTGGCAGCTCAGATTAGGTAAAAATGATGAGTATTTAGACACTCATCAGGAACTTCAACGTCTTTTCTCACTAACACATTTTCAGGAGCTTTTGTTTTTGTGTATTCTTTCAAAAGGCCCATCATCTCAGCCATCTTCTCTTCCATCTCCTCCTTTTGTTTGTAGATAGCTTCCTCAAATTTTGCCAACCGTTCGGAGTGTTTTGACATGTATTCTCTCATTCAAGCTTCGAATGTTGGACTAAGTTCCTGAGGTGGTGAGTTGGGTTGAGCGTGCTTATGGAAGGGTTTAGTATTTTCCCTCCGGGGTGATTCGGACAATGGTATTTGCTTAATGCTTGAGACCGAGTTAACCGTTGCTTTTTGAGGACTTAAGGGTCTCTTTTGCTTTTCCATAAGATATGCAACCCTTTTCTCAAGTTCACTAACGCTTTCCTCGGTGATTTGATTGGCTTTATCGGGCGATGAATATGTCTTGACCGCTGAGCGTACGTCGTGGGAAACTTGCCACAATTCATCATCGTCGGATGCAAGCTCATCAATGATTTCCCATGATTCCTCGGCGCTTCTGTCACGCAATCTGCCTCCGGCGGCTCGATCGATGGCACGCTTGGTGTGGTAATCAACATGGTCATAGAAGATTTGGATTTGAAGCCAGAGATCTATGCCATGATGAGGGACTTTTTGGAGTAAGTCATTGAATCGAATCCATGCCCCATACAGGGTTTCGCCTCGACGTTGTTCGAACATCAAGATATCCTTCCTTAACTTGGTAGTTCTTCCTGGTGGGAAAAACTGAGCGAGGAAACGAGTGGTGAGATCATCCCAAGAGGTGATGGATCCTACGGGTAGACGCTCTAGCCATTGACTAGCTTGGTCCCGCAGAGAGAATTGAAAGAGACGCAGTCGGGTCGTCTCTCGAGTGGCAACATCAAGGTCTATGGAATCAACTATTTTGAGAAAGTCCTTGAGATGTTGATTAGGATCTTCGGAACGAAGTCCATGGAATGCGCATCCGCTTTGCACCAACCGGATGGTGTCGGCTCGCAAGGTAGTGACATTGGCTCCTTGAGTGAGCTCAATGGTGTTTCGATAGCCATGGTGGCTAGGACGGGAGTAGTCTCCTAAGGTACGGGCTCTAGGAGGTGGGTGTTGTTATGGTGGTGGGTTGTTGGGATCGAGGATATTACCACCTTCCATGACGTCGGATGGTAATGGTTACGAACAAAGAAACGAAGAAAAAAGATAGACTAAAGAAAACCTAGAAAAATAAAATAAAAATCTCACTAGAAAGGAATCTAGTGAGTAGACCTAATAAAATAAAAATTCAACCTAAACAATAACTATTCCCCGGCAGCGGCGCCAAAAACTTGATGCGTGGTTTTGCGACCTTACAACAGGTTTTACCTCTCAAGGGATCTTGAGAAGTTTGCAATCCCCACCAGGCAGTGTACCTGACCGATGTAGTATAGTGAAGTGGCAAGTACCGGGGGATTGATCGTTCAACTCAAAGAATAGTGTTCGTTAGGATTGAAATTTATCTACTAGGTCTAGAGGTGAGGGATGATTCTTTTTTGTATTTTTATATTTTATGAAAAGCAAGTAAAATCTCTGGTTTGAAGGAGTGGGCGGAATTAGTTGCTAATCAACTAACCCAAAAGCTACTAATTAAACTAATGTGCAGGAAAGTAAACTAGGGTTCTACAAGGGAAGTGAAGCATGTCTACCTATGATATGTTACTCCTTGCTAGCTATCCAATTCTACCTATTGAATTGTCACACCTTGTTTTAATTGACGGGTTGTATTCCTTAATACCAATCGTGGGGGTGTGTACGATCTTCCCCAACTCTATAAGCTCCTACTTCACTCCTATGTCGAGCCGGCTAAGAAGCTCCTAACATGGGATCACTAGAATTCGCTTATGCATTAAATACAACCAATTAACCTTAGTACACCTTGGTTCATGTTTCTTAAGACGTTCAAGCAAGTTACCGTATAGGAGGTTAGCCAGTTTTCTTAAGCCTAACATCGATATCATCCAATCATACAAGAGACAATAGGAAACAAGAATTATAAGCTAAACCAATTAGATCTATTGAAGTTGTTACGCCCTAATTGATGGAGATGGACACACACATCAACAAGAAATCAATAAGATCTAATTAGTTATACACAAGTTTCACACAATCATAAGTAGACACAAGGTGAATTAGCAACACATAATCAATGAAGAGCAATTGACAATAATGATAATTGAAGATATAGTATAGGATTGAATCAATAAACAAACCATTACAAGATGTTTATGGCATGATTAAGACCCTCTAAGTTGCTGGAAAAACACCTACCCTAACCCTAGAATCGGACTTAGGGTTTGGGGCTTACAAAAAGTGAAGTTATGATGTTGTATTTATAGGCAATATTTCTGTCGGCAAGGCTTGACGGCGTCAGCTCGTACAAGTGACGGCGTCAACTTCCCATTTTCACCAAATTGTAGATCTTTTCGTCCTCTTCGCGTGGCCTTTTGAATCACCCAAATCCGAGTTCGTATGAAGATTTTATGGCCAAAACAGTGACAGCTACTCCGCGCGTAAGTTGTGATTGTCTTGATCAGCATGTGACGGTTTTACTAGGGTTTCTTCTTGTGCAAGTTGTCATTCTGACGTCGTCACTCAATGGCTTCTGACGTCGTCAGGTTGAGTCCTGACGCCGTCACTTCGCCGCGGTTAGGGTTTCTTGATGGCCTTCTTGACGTCGTCCCCCTTTAATCTTCCAAAATCCTCTCTGGCTTATCAAGGATTGACGGCGTCACACTGGGGCTTGACGCCGTCTCTCTTTAACTTAAACCGTGACGGCCTTGATCACCTTAAAGGGTGACGCCGTCAGACTTCCATTGTAAAACTTTCTGGCGCGTCACGTGTATTTGTCATATCCACCTCTTTTGCCAAGCCGTGACGCCGTCACGTGTACTTTTCCAGCAGCTTTGGAGACTTTGTCGTTTTCTTCACTTTTATGCTCCAAAAACGTCCAAAATGCTTCCTTTTCCAGATTTCTTCTCCAAAGTACCTAAAATGACAAAAGGAACGATTTAGGGCAATATTTGATCAAATAAATACGATTTAGGGCTTAAATGACCCCCTAAAAGCGGTACACTTTTCGCTTCATCATATATGTTCTGAGTACCCCATGCCCCGAGGCTGTTGAGAATGAAACCCTGGAACAAACTCGTAATCGTTCAAAGTGGGAAAACGCAGACTACATATGTCGTGGTCACATTCTTAACGGTATGTATGATTCCTTGTTTGATGTTTATCAAAACGTTGAGTCTGCAAAAGAATTATGGGATTCCCTAGAAGCCAAGTATATGGCAGAAGATGCGTCTAGTAAGAAATTTCTTGTTGGTAATTTTATAAACTATAAAATGGTAGACACTAAGCCTGTCATGGAATAGTATCACGAATTGCAAAGGATATTAGGACAGTTTGCACAATATGGTATGAAAATGGATGAATCAATTTCTGTCTCTAGTATCATAGATAAACTGCCCCCCTCTTGGAAAGATTTTAAAAACAATCTGAAACATAAGAAAGAGGAATTGAATCTGGTTGAACTTGGAAGTCATTTCCAAATTGAACAATCCATACGTGATATGGAAAAGGGTTCTGTTGGTGGTACTAAAACCATGACTGGTTCTTCTGTGAACATGGTGGAGGAGGGTGAATCCTCCAAGGCTGGTAAAGGGAAACGAAAGTTTCAAGGCGGTAACAATAAAGGTTCTGATAAGAAACAAAAATTAACCTGTTGGAAGTGTGGGAAACCTGGACACTTGAAGAAAGACTGCAGGTCTGGAAAGGGTGGAGGTAAAGGGAAAAACGAGGCTGGTTCAAGTGGATCCAAGGATCCCGGAAAGCAATCAGGTTTGTTTTTGGTACCTACTGATCATTCTGTTGAGAATTATTATGTATCAATAATCTCTGAAATTTTTTATGTGCAGGATGATGACATATCGTGGTGAGTGGATTCAGGAGCAACATGTCATGTGTGCAAAAATCTTCAATGGTTCAAGGACTTTAAGCTAATTGAAGATGGATCTGTGTTAAAGATGGGCAATGTTGCTACTGAACCAATTAAAGGACTAGGATCTGTTAATCTAGTCTTTACTTCTGGAAACTCTTTACTTTTAAACAATGTTGTGTATGTACCTGGAATTCGTAAGAATTTAGTATCTGGTATTGTATTAAATAATTGTGGCTACAAGCAAGTCTTGGAAAGTGACAAGTATATCTTGTCAAGACATGGCACCTTTATTGGCTTTGGATATTTGAATGACATGTTTAAATTAAATTTGGATGTTTCATTTGTTAATAATTCTGTTTGCATGGCTTCTACTAGTTCTAGTAATAATTGTGGTAAATCTGAATTATGGCATGCTAGACTAGGACATGTACATTACAAGAGATTGATAGACATGTAAAAAGTGAGTCTAATACCTGCTTATGAATTGAATGGTGAAAAGTGTAAAACGTGTATGTTGACTAAGATTACTAGACAACCATTCGCCAAAAATGTCATTAGAGATACAAAGGTATTAGAACTTGTACACAGTGACTTGTGTGATTTTCATTCAACTCCATCACTTGGTAATAAAAAGTATGTAGTTACTTTTATTGATGATGCTACTAGATACTGCTATGTTTACTTGTGTCATACAAAAGATGAATCTCTTGATAAATTTAAAATCTATAAAGAGGAAGTAGAGCTTCATCATGGTGTGAAGATTAAAACACTTTGCACTGATAGGGGAGGTGAGTATTATGATCCAGTGTATTTCCAATCTACTGGTATAATACATCAGACCACTGCTCCATATACACCACAACAAAATGGTGTATCTGAAAGAAAGAATAAGACATTAAAAGAAATGGTTAATTCCATGTTATGCTATTCTGGCCTAAGTGACGGATTTTGGGGTGAGGCTATGTTGACAGCCTGTTATTTATTGAATAGAGTTCCTAATAAAAGGAACAAGATAACCCCTTATGAACTTTGGCATAAAAAGGTACCAAAACTGAGTTATCTCAGAGTTTGGGGTTGTAGAGCTGTGGTAAGATTGACTGACCCTAAAATAAATAATATAGGTCAAAGAGGTATAGATTGTGTATTCATTGGCTATCCTGAGAATTCAAAGTGTTATAGGTTCTATGTCATAGAACCTAATGATTATGTATCCGTGCACTCTGTTATTGATTCACGAGATGCTGATTTTGGCAATGAGGATAGGTTTACATCTTTACCTAAACCTGCAAACATGATTGCAAGTTCTAGTAAGTTTGGTACATCTGACCAAGTGACTGTTACCCCTCCTGAGCCTTCTGAGCCTAGGAGGAATGTAAGAGCAAGGAAAACCAAATCTTTTGGTGATGATTCCAACTATATTTGGTCGAAGGATCAAGAAATGAAATTAACTTTCAATATCAATATTGTTTTAATGTTGATGAATATCCAAGCACCTACAGTGAAGCTATGGCTTCAAGGGATGCTGCATTTTAGAAAGAGGCAATCCAAGATGAGATTTACTCTATTATGCACAATAATACTTGAAAATTAGCTGATTTACCACCTGGGTGTAAACCATTGGGTAGTAAATGGATCTTTAAAAGGAAGATGAAGGTGGATGGTAGCATAGACAAGTATAAAGCCAGATTGGTTATCCAAGGCTTTAGACAAAAAGAGGGCATTGATTTCTTTGATACCTATGCTCCTGTTGCTAGGATTACCACCATTAGATTATTGTTAGCACTTGCAGCTATACATAATCTTGTAATTTATCAAATGGATGTTAAAACAGCCTTTCTGAATGGTAAATTAGATGAAGAGATTTACATGAAACAACCTGAAGGTTTTGTCATGCCTGGTAATAATGAAGATAAGGTTTGTAAATTGGTTAAGTCTCTTTATGGATTGAAGCAAGCCCCCAAGCAGTGGCATCAGAAATTTGATGATGTTGTTTTGTCTAATGGTTTTTGCATTAAATCAAGCAAACAAGTGTGTATACAGCAAGTTTGATGCTTCTGGTAAAGGAGTAATCATTTGCTTGTATGTAGATGACATGTTGATCTTTGGTACTGACCAATATAAAGTTGATACAACTAAGGAATTCTTGTCCTCTAAATTTGATATGAAGGACATGGGGAAGCTGATGTGATTCTTGGCATTAAGATCATACGTAGAGAACATGGCATTACTATCTCTCAATCACATTATATTGAGAAGATGTTGGATAAATTTAATCAAAAGGATTGTTCTCCAATAGGTACTCCTATGGATCCCACAACAAAACTTGTGCCTAATAAGGGAGTTGCTGTGAATCAACTTGAATATTCAAAGGCTATTGGATCTCTCATGTATGCCATGATTAGTACTAGACCTGATATAGCCTTTGCTGTTGGAAAGTTGAGGAGATATACTCACAATCCAAGTTTAATCCATTGGCAAGTAATTAATCGAGTATTTAAGTACTTGAAAGGAACAATGGATTATGGTTTGACTTATACTGGATTTCCTTCTATTCTTGAAGGTTATTCAGATGCAAGTTGGATTACCAATAGGGAAGATCATTCTTCCACAAGTGGTTGGGTATTCCTACTTGGAGGTGGTGCCATATGCTGGGCATCAAAGAAGCAAACTTGCATCACTGATTCAACAATGGAATCTGAGTTTGTGGCATTAGCAGCAGCTGGTAAAGAAGCTGAATGGCTAAGGAATTTAATATATGAAATTCCATTGTGGCCTAAACCGATATCACCTATCTTCTAGCATCATTGTACGTATACAACACTATGCTTTATAATTCGTAAACATCTGTATTAACAATAATCTAAATACTCTCAATTAGATATTGTTGTTGTCAGCTCATCTTGCTCTAGTGCAAAAGTAACAACCAGTCTTATACACAATATAATATATACATGACAAATCCTTAGTTAAAAACATAAGGTTTCCATCCATGTAATAAATTATTCCAAGTGAAATATACCATTTAAGACTTGCTTGAATGATATATTGCATTTGTGTTGGACTTAATTTTCCGCATATGTTTATTCCAAATAAACATTTATTCCAAGGTTGAGTTTCATTCCAAGCTTAAGGATTAATATCTAGCTTAAATGGAATGATATCTTCAATATGTTATACAACATATGAATTTTAAGGAAAAGATAGTGCTCCCACTTAATGTCAGATGTAATCAGGAGTTATCTTAATTCAATCAAAATCATATTGTAATTAAATTCAAGATCTCAGCTCCTAGATGCATGATCCAATCCAAACTTGGATTGCTTAAACTTGTATATTACATAAAGATTATATAGACTCATAACCCTTTTGATTACACACCGTCCTCGCAAAAGGTAATCATTAAAGAAAGAGTTATAAAACTTAATTGCCATATTCCACATTCAAGGAAACATGTATGACAATTAATTATCTTTATTTAATTAATGCGTGTATATAAGAAAATCTAATCACAGTCAATGCATGAGTATGATTAAAAACTTCTTATTATAAACCATGCATTAATCATGTATACAATTTTGTCCTTGTAATCCTTTCTTCAAAAGAAACTTATTCCAACCTCATAGGTTAACTATTAGGCGAAATAACAATCAAGATCAAAACATTGATTTGCCTTTTAAGGACTGCATCTTATCATTCATAGTTCTAAGACATTTATCAGATTCAAGATGTGATAATGTACCTTAGTAGTTAGCAGATTTACAATGATCTTCTAACTTATATCCTCAGCATTGATATCAAAATATCAATCAAGTGATGAGGCATCCTTGCAGATTTATGAATGAGAGTAACATTACTTCAGTCAACATTTACATGTTTAACCTTAGTATGACATTAATAAGTGGATTTTAGAAGGTTATGTATTTGTTCTTGAATATCTTCAAGATTTGTTGATGCTCCCACTTACTTTTGTAAGTAGAGACAATTCTCTAAATACCAAGTATTTAAGCAACAATAAATTGTTCTTTATTTGGGAACCACAAAATACATTTTAAGTTCTCATCTCAAGATTGTTAATAAAATGCTTCATAAGATTTTAACAAATTCAGAACTTAAATCAAGACATAATGGAATTTCTTCCAACAACTCTAATTAAGGTTTGTAGCAAAAACCCTAATTGTGTATCATCCTTTAACCGAAAACCTTAGCAACAGTTTTGTGTTTCGTCGAGCTAGGAGGAATACCAATACTACAATCTTCAAGCTAGGAAGTGTAGATAAATCAAAAACCCAAAAGGGTTTAGGATTCGATTGGTTTGAGTTAAAAAACTAAAAATCCCTAAAGGTTTAGGGGTTTCGGTCATGGGTTGTCTTGAATACCTTCTAGGTTTGAACCATATTGAGTATGTCCACGACACACGCAATTTTCTAACCTTGATAGATTTTGGAGGCAGAGCAATTAAAGCTATCATGAATTAAACAATATGAATATTGTTTGTTTCAACTTATTAGACATACCATAATAATGTGGTATTCTATAAGTATTTGAATTGTGAAACTATATCAGAATTCCATAGATAATTTAATTCTCTTAGGACCAAATACTTGTCAATTGGGTCGAGCCAAATTGCAGATTAAGTATTTTCGAACCAAGTGCATGCTATAATGTATATTTCTTGAATAATACAAGAACCTTATGCTCATGTGTTCACAAGAAGACATAACTATTTCAAGAATTATATGTTCATGTGTTTACAAGAAAACAGAACATGTCAATAATACATTATAAGTTTTTGAATAATTCAAAGTCCTCATGTTTATGTGTTAACAAGAAGACATAACATTTTACTATATACTTTATGTTACAAGTCATTGATTAATTCAAGGACTTTATAATTATGTCTTAACATGTAAACATAATTATACTAACAAAAGTAATCATGAACGCAAACTCTTGAGTTATGTAGTAATTTCAAGTTAATTTTATACTTCAGAATTATGATTATTATCATTTAACCATAATAGTGTTGACTAAAACATGTAGTCGAAATGCTGAAGTATCTTTACACTATATCATGACATTTGAATGTAGTAGGGCAACAAACATCTTGCGTGTTCAAGTCCTAGTAGAATGATTAGCTTTCTTACCTTGCGGTCAAGAGAACCAATAGTATGTTGTTCCTTGCACACACTTTGGGATTTCTCCCACTTGTGTAAGGCACAACATCATATTATGAAAACAAACAACATGTGATTGATTGTGTAAACAATATGATAATGTCATAGATATTACAAGTAGTTTTAGAACCATAACCTTTAATAAGGAAATGTGGATTATTATTCTATAGATAACGTTCAGAAAGCAACAGCAAAAGGCAATGTGTTATCTAATAAAATAAAATGCAATTATCCTTTAAGCAATGGTCGTTTATATTCGGAAAGTAATGAATTATTTCAAAGCAAGTTTGAAATGATCTGGGTAACTAACAAGGAAATAAATCTCGTAGCTCCCACTGAAATTGACAACATTACAGGAATGTTATTTCAGTAATAAAATGCAATGCTCCCACTGGATTTGTCAACATTGTAAGTGTTATATTGCCAGTAGAAAGCATATTGCAATTTAATACACTTTCCTATTCTCTTCGAATGCCTAAAAGTAGCAATGTACTTAGGTATTGAACAGAGTATATGAAGTCCTACTTATGTAGATGAGGGACTAGCCATTCATGCTTTCATTTAACTTGAATAGTTAGCATGCAATTCCTCCTTTATCGTCTACATAGCCCCAAGGGTATTTAGCACTATAAGGAATAATAATAAGAGTCCAAGAAAAATACCTAGCGAATATGCTAGTATTTTCTTTACTCTTTGCGGTTTAAACTCATACATCGTGACAAGTGCAAGATGTCATTTATTTTGGTAGCTATAGACAAAATGTTTTCTAGTTACACAAAATATTTTATCTTTCAATTATTTCAATACCGGAAAAGGGTAATGAAAGATCATAAGTGAGTTTAACAATTGTAATCCTATCTTAGTTTGTCAACTAAGGAGAAAAGATAGGAATAAGTCTCACTCTTCTTACCAGGAAAAGAGACTATGTTTGTCCTTTTAAGAAAAACAAACTTTTGTTTACGAATTATGTTGCAACAACACAATTTTCATCAGAACATAGAAAGTTCAATGTTAGTATTTTCGATAATTAAATTCTTAAAAGAATTAACTACCCAATTAATTACTAATTAAGACTAAGATCCATCTTGACCTCCCACTTATTACCGGAGGTCTGACCAGCGTGTAAACAAGTAGGGCAAGAGGTAAGCGACGAGCGTTAATTGCATAAACTGCAACTCTTAGACTTATGAGACTGATCAAGACATTAGTAGACAAGTGATAATGTCATGAGCATGTTTAGTCTCATCTTATGCCTCGGGTCCAAGGTCTGACCAAGCATACTCGAAATAAGTCGACCAAGAAAGAACGTGCAAATATCACCAAAGGTCTGACCAATGAGCAAAATCTGCCATGGGTTTGGAATGGCCCTAAGGTCTGACCAAAGAGGTCAAGCCAAAAGCACGTGTTCTTGGTTGGCTGGCATAGACTTAAAATTTACACAAAGGGTATACACATAAATGTGGTAAAATCGTGTACAAAGAAGCATGCAAAACAACTTTGTAGCACTTTATTTTAAAAACTTTTAGTAATGACACTGTAGTGATCATCATGGTTCACGGTAGCTCCAATCAAACTCGCAAGGAAGCGGAGGACCAGGTCAGCGCGAAGCTATGACCGGAAATCCTTTAGGTGTGACTGTGCGCACCGCCTCATACCCCCCTTATAGTTTGTTCTAGTGGGTGAGCCGTACTTCCCAAGTGTCCATAGCGTCCAGTTTTTAATTTCATGAAAACTTGTTTCAATTATTTAGGTAACTTAATTTTACAAAAACAATTTTCCACGAATCAAATAGCAGGTCATAATTGAGCATGATATTTAGGCGTGTAAATTAAGACCATTTTTAATGTCATGGTTTCGCATATGTATTATTCCATATTGCATGCAATTAGGTGTGTAAAACATATAACAATTATGCACATAAGGAATCACAAACATAAACAAAGACATTAATTAAACACATAAAGTCCGAGTTCTCTCGCGAGTCTTCCCCAAAAGGAGAACCATAAGACCCTCACTAGGTTTTCATCAAGTGCCTAGATCGCCACATGCATCAAAAAATTGATTGCGTAGGTCTTATAGCCGGAATTCATACATAAAATAACATGGCAAACTTATTAACTATTAATTTGCTATTTTATGTATCTAATTAACCGTTAATTAATTTTGTTTGTGTGTTGTTATTTTTTATTAATTAATGACAAGTATTGCATTATAGTTGTCAAAATAAAAATAAAACAAATAACTAAATTAGATTTCATGCAGCCTTTTCACGTGTTTATAAATTTGTGTAACCCATAATACACCAAACGAGTTGGCTCGTGATGCCACTGTTGAGATTTAAATAACATGTTAACCAATTAACACTACGAGTACGTAGCGGAATATGGATCTAGTTTGGCTATTATAATTAACACAAATAATAACAAACAAAACAACTAAAAGGAACAAGAAAACTAAATTGAAAACTAACCCTTGTAGTCACCCGCAAATGAAACTAAGTAGCAAATAAATACTACCTCTATGGTTGCTCACACAAACACGTCAACCAAGTATGCCCGGAATGCTAGCCGAGTATCACGTATCAACCAAATAACAATTCGAATACAAGAATATGTATACGTTCGAATTGTTAAATATAACAGGACAAGTAACAATAACCAATAACTAGTATTCTTGATATTAGTTTAATATGGTTGGAAAAAGTCAAACCAAAAACCAACTTTTGCTCTCTGATTGATGGACAGTAGCGGTGGTGTATTATTTTAATGAGATAGATGTCGTATATCATGAGCAGGGATGGGAGGTTTATATAGCCTCTCAATTCTCATCATGATAAAGCTAAAACACATTTATGATAAGCTTAAAACTCTTTCAACTTTAAGCCTTATCACAACTCTTCCTTTCCTCCTTATCACTAATGAATCTAGACACTCCAAGATCCCTTCTAGATCCTTCATAAGCTGGCCACACTGGTTAGGACAAGTAAGGTGTCTTGTCTAGTTCATTCCATGTCTTTTTGGTTTACATTTCGAAGTATACGTGAAGAATTTAACATACTCTAAGTGTTTAACGTGTGTGCCCCCAATAGGCTCACACACCCTTAGTCGTATTAGTCTATTCCAACTCACATATTCCAACATATGTATCTTCTGTAAACAGTTTGATGTGTGTCAATACAATGTAAACAACGGTTTGTTGGTTATAATAGAATCAAGTCTCTTGTTCAATCTTATCTTATTCGATCCTGTGGACATGAGAACCTGTGGACATGAGAATCTCGAATTCTCTACATACACAAGCCCAACGAGGCTAAGGACCAATGAATTGAGCCTGAAAATCATATTTCCAGGTCACACCCTCAACAGGCCCATCCCGGCCACAACTCGTCATCACATACTTGGAAGCCATACTTCCAGGACAAGCTCAAGGCTTGGCAAGCAACGACAGGATTAAGGGGACTTATGAGGACCGTTGTAACGTACAAATATGTGTCACTTCCTCATTAGTAGAGAGTAATGCTGCAATCGTGCATGGATCCTTCCGTATTGAGGGTGAAGGTAGCGAATCGTTTGGTTTCCTACATTCGGTAAGGACCCCAAGGTATGACCAGATTCAAGAGTTGGGGTAACGCTCATGATGTGGCTAAGTGTGTGTGAATGTTAGAATTCACTATGAGTGGCTTAAGTCATTTCAAGGAAATGACTAAGTATTTATAAGAATGGTTTTAGTGCTTCGTGCCTTCCTAAAAAACCGTCCATGGTTAAGGATGGTCCACATGAATGTGGACACCCAATGGAGGAAACAGGAATGACACGATACATACTATACCTAAACAATAAGCAAAGTAGTAACGCAAGATTTTACTGTATTATTTTTATGGCTTATAATTAAGGAAATTAATATGGGAATTTGAACTCGTACGAAACAAAAAGGTAGTTTTACTTAGGGAAAATACCACCTCTGTTGGTTTTTACTTAAATATCCCGAAACGTTTATAATATTTTTTTTTACTTATTTTGTAATTTAACTGAACTGTTTGTTACGGAAAACATGAATTTTTGCGACATAACTGCGACATGTTTCACGACATCACTTTATTACACAACAAGAAAGTCCATTTTTGATAAAAACTTGTTGCATCATAAATCATTTTGGTAATACGCTAAAAAATCAAGCTGTTATAGTTATTCGAATATCAAAATCCGACTTAAAAGTTAAAACCAAAACCTGACTTAAAACATATTTAATTCTACCTCTAAAATGTAGTGCAGACCGGCATTTTGCAATTGCATTATGAGACCTTCGCTTCTAAGCTTATCAAAATAGTCCTCACCAAGAAGAATTGCTTCGGTCATATCGGCTAGAACGTCCTGACTCCCGAAATCGTGGACAACCGGGCTATAAAGGAATCCCGTCCCTTCTCGGCAAATGAAATCGATTGTTACTGGATCATGAATGTTGTTGTTAAGAACTTGATCTCGAACATGATCCTCTTCTTCATCTTGTATCATACCGCTTAATTCTTCATCACAATAAAGATTCAAATCCGCCATCTTTCTTCAAAGCCGATAACAAAATTGCAAAAAGAAAAATCAGTTGACTTGAAGATTTGTACAATTATTTCAAGAACGCAAGTAAAAAGATTGTTAATTACATGGTTCAAGTAAACTTAAAAACAAATACAACCAAAGACTCACTTGAAGATTTAAACAATTGAAAGAGCCATTTTCATCAAACATTTTGCATAAACCAGTTTTGCATAAACATTTTCATCAAACATTTTGCATAAACCAGTTTCCCTACCGAATGTAGGAAACCAAACGGTTCGCTACCTTCACCCTCAATACATACTATATGTAAACAATAAACAAAGTAGAAACGCAAGATTTTACTGTATTATTTTTATGGCTTATAATTAAGGAAATTAATATTGGAATTTGAACTCATACGAAACAAAAAGGTAGTTTTACTTACGGAAAATACCACCTCTGTTGATTTTTACTTAAATATCCTGAAACGTTTCTAATGTTTTTTTTACCTATTTTGTAATTTAACTGAACTGTTGGTTACGAAAACATGAATTTTTGCGACACAACTGCGACACGTTTCACGACATCACTTTATTACACAACAAGAAAGTGCATTTTTGATTAAAACTTGTTGCATCATAAATCATTTTGGTAATAAAAAATCAAGTTGTTATAGTTATTCGAATATGAAAATCCGAATTAAAAGTTAAAACCAAAACCTGACTTAAAACATATTTAATTCTTCCTCTTAAATGTAGTGCAGACCGGCATTTTACAATTGCATTATAAGACCTCCGCTTCTAAGCTTCTCAAAATAGTTCTCACCAAGAAGAATTGCTTTGGTCATATCGGCTAGACCGTCCTGACTCCCGAAATCGTGGACAACCGGGCTATAAAGGAATCCCGTCCCTTCTCGGCAAATGAAATCGATTGTTTCTGGATCATGAATGTCTTTGTTAAGAACTTGATCTCGAACATGATCCTCTTTTTCATCTTGTATCATACCGCTTAATTCTTCATCACAATAAAGACTCAAATCCGCCACCTTTCTTCAAAGCCGATAACAAAATTGCAAAAAGAAAAATTAGTTGACTTGAAGATTTTTACAATTATTTCAAGAACGTAAGTGAAAAGATTGTTAATTACATGGTTTAATAAAACTTAGAAACAAATACAGCCATAGACTAACTTGAAAATTTAAACAATTGAAAGAACCGTTTTTAATCAAGCATTTTGCTTAAACAAGTCTTGAAAATGATGATTTTCATTAGACTTTTATTTATTAAAGATGGCTCATGCATATAATTTATGAAAGGAATTCTTATGACAAAACAAACAAATCATGTAGACGAACATTGCAGTTATTTACCAAGTTTTTGGACAACGAGTTTAAATACATTTAGAAACATTTTGATCTATGTTGAACGCAATAACGCTAAGATTTGGGAAAGAATATTTGGTAATCAACCTGACGTGTTTGCTCATTCCAAAATAATAAGACAGGTTCATGGAATTTAAACCAATTTCTTAATATGCAATATGAAATTCCAATATGGATAAGAAGAAATAAAAGCTAAGTAAATAACTGCAATATTCGTTTACGTGATTTGTTTGTTTTGTCATAAGAATTCATGTCATAAGTTATTAGCATAAGTCATCTTTAATAAATAAAAATCAAACGAAATCATCATTTTCAAGACTGGTTATGCAAAATGTTTGATGAAAAACAGTTTTTTCAATTTTGTAAATTGAAAGAAGAAAGAACTATTTTTCATCGAACATTATGCATAACCAGTCTTGAAAGTGATGATTTTCGTTAGACTTTTATTTATTAAAGATGGCTTATGCTAATAATTTATGACATGAGTTCTTATGACAAAACAAACAAATCACGTAGAAGAATTTTCCAGTTATTTACTAAGTTTTTATTTCTTCTTATCATTATTGGAAATTCTGATTGCATGTTAAGAAATTGGTTTAAATTTCATGAACATGTCTTATTATTTTGGCATGAGCAAACACCTCATGGTTAGATTACCTAAGCTTTCATTTCTTCTTATCATTATTGGAAATTCTAATCGCATATTAAGAAATTGGTTTAAATTTCATGAACTTGTCTTATTATTTTGGCATGAGCAAACACCTCACAGTTAGATTACCAAATATTCTTTCCCAAATCTTAGCTTTATTGCATTCAGCATGGACCAAATGTTTCCAAATATATTTAAACTCATAGTCCAAAAGCTTAGTAAATAACTGCAATATCCGTCTACGTGATTTGTTTTATTTGTCATAAGAATTACTATCATAAACCCATAAATTATTAGCATAAGTCATCTTTAATAAATAAAATTCTAACGAAAATCATCATTTTCAAAACTTGTTTATGCAAAATGTTTGATGAAAAACGGTTCTTTCAATTGTTTAAATTTTCAAGTTAGTCTATGGCTGTATTTGTTTCTAAGTTTTCTTAAACCATGTAATTAACAATCTTTTCACTTACGTTCTTGAAATAATTGTACAAATCTTCAATTCAACTGATTTTTCTTTTTGCAATTTTGTTATCGGCTTTGAAGAAAGATGGCGGATTTGAATCTTTATTGTGATGAAGAATTAAGCGGTGTGATACAAGATGAAGAAGAGGATCATGTTCGAGATCAAGTTCTTAACAACGACATTCATGATCCAGAAACAATCGATTTCATTTGCCGAGAAGGGACGAGATTCCTTTATAGCCCGGTTGTCCACGATTTCGGGAGTCAGGACGTTCTAGCCGATATGACCGAAGCAATTCTTCTTGGTGAGGACTATTTTGATAAGCTTAGAAGCGGAGGTCTCATAATGCAATTGCGAAATGCCGGTCTGCACTACATTTCAGAGGTAGAATTAAATATGTTTTAAGTCAGGTTTTGGTTTTAAATTTTAAGTCGGATTTTGATATTCGAATAACTATAACAGATTGATTTTTTAGCGTATTACCAAAATGATTTATGATGCAACAAGTTTTTATCAAAAATGCACTTTCTTGTTGTATAAGAAAGTGATGTCGTGAAACGTGTCGCAGTTGTGTCGCAAAAATTCATGTTTTCCGTAAC
The DNA here is from genome assembly GCA_021014915.2 of Artemisia tridentata subsp. tridentata. NCBI lineage: Eukaryota > Viridiplantae > Streptophyta > Magnoliopsida > Asterales > Asteraceae > Artemisia > Artemisia tridentata. The sequence continues at coordinate 14,600,637 of CP139509.1, forward strand.
CAACAATTCAGTTAAATTACAAAATAGGTAAAAAAAAAATAGAAACGTTTCCGGATATTTAAGTAAAAACCAACAGAGGTGGTATTTTCCCTAAGTAAAACTACCTTTTTGTTCGTACGAGTTCAAATTCCCATATTAATTTCCTTAATTATAAATCCATAAAAATAATACAGTAAAATCTTGCGTTACTACTTTGCTTATTGTTTACGTATAGTATGTATTGGATTTAAGATTATTTGAGGACAAAACTTTGTTTACATACCAAGGGATCAATCCCCACCATTCATCTAGTTTGATATAATGGGGATTAACCTAAGATTTAATATGGAAACCTAAGTCCATGTTTTTTTTCCTTTTACTTTGTCTTTTTGTTTTTCTTATTTATTATTTATTTTTTTATTTTTTTTTGTCTTTTTTTAATTTACATTTTTTTTAAATATATTTTTTTTAATTCACGTTTTTTTAAAATCTTTTTTTTTTGTCCTTTTTTTAATTCACGTTATTTTTTAATTTTTTCTTTCTTTCTTTCTTTCTTTCTTTTTCTTTTTCGTACATTTTCATACATATTCGTCCGTTTTCATACGTTTTCGTCCGTTTTCATACATATTCGTCATTTTCTTTTCGTCGGTTTTTATACGTTTTCGTCCGTTTTTATACGTTTTCATATGTTTTCATCTGTTTTCAGACGTTTTCGTCCGTTTTTATACGTTTTTGTCCGTTTTTATACATTTCCGTCCGTTTTTATATGTTTTCGTCCGTTTTCATACGTTTTCATCTGCTTTTGTCCGTTTTCATACGTTTTCGTCTGTTTTCTTACGTTTTCGTCCGTTTTCATACGTTTTCGTCCGCTTTTATACACCTTTGTCCGTTTTCAGACGTTGTCGTCTGTTTTCCTACATATTCGTCATTTTTCATACATTTTCGTCCGTTTTCGTTAGTTTTTATACGTTTTCGTCCGTTTTATACGTTTTCGTCCGTTTTCATATGTTTTCGTCTGTTTTCTTACGTTTTCGTCCGTTTTCAAACGTTTTCGTCCGATTTTATATGTTTTTGTCTGTTTTTATACGTTTCTGTCCGTTTTTATACGTTTTCGTCCGTTTTCATCTGTTTTTGTCCGTTTTCATATGTTTTCGTCCGTTTTCTTACGTTTTTGTCCATTTTCATACGTTTTCGTCCGTTTTTATACATTTTTGTCCGTTTCCAAGCGTTTTCGTCCGGTTTCCTACATATTCGTCCGTTTTTTACGTTTTTGTCCATTTTTATATGTTTTCGTCCATTTTTAAATGTTTTCAGCTATTTTTAGACGTTTTCATACGTTTCTGAATATCACAAGTGATATTCTGTGATACTCAAGATATCACAAGTGATGATACTCAGAATATCACAAGTGATGATACTCAGAATATCACAATTGATGATACTCAAAATATCACAAGTGATATTCTGTATTATCACAAGTAATATTCTGAATATCACAAGTGATTTTCGCTGTTTTTAATTCACGTTTCTGAATATTAGTCCGTTTTCTTACGTTTTCGTCCATTTTCATTTGTTTTCCTCCGTTTTTAAATGTTTTCAGCCATTTTCAGACGTTTTCATACGTTTCTGAATATCACAAGTGATATTCTGTGATACTCAGAATATCACAAGTGATGATACTCGGAATATCACAATTGATGATACTCAGAATATCACAAGTGATATTCTGATTATCACAAGTGATATTCTGAATATCACAAGTGATTTTCACGTTTTTTTAATTCGCGTTTCTGAATATCACAAGTGATATTCTGTGATACTCAGAATATCACGAGTGATGATACACAGAATATGATAATTGATGATACTCAGAATACCACAAGTGATGATACTCTGAATATCAAAAATGATATCCTGAATATCACAAGTGATATTCTGTGATACTCAGAATATCACAAGTGATGATACTCAGAATATCACAATTGATGATACTCAAAATATCACAAGTGATGATACTCTGAATATCACAAGTGATATCCTGAATATCACAAGTGATATCCTGAATATCACAGGTGATTTTCAACTAATGTTTTGTAACATGAAAATCACTTGTGATATTAAGAATATTACAAGTGACATTCTGAATATCACAAGTGATTTTTACGTATTTTTTTTAATTCACATTTTCTTTTTCACTTTCTTACATTTTCGTCCGCATTCATACGTTTTCGTCCGTTTTCATACCGTTTTCATCCGTTTTCATAAGTTTCTGAATATCACAATTGATATTCTTAATATCACAAGTGATATTTTGAATATCACAGAAAATCACTTGTGATATTAAGAATATCAATTGTGATATTCAGAAATATATGAAACGGACGAAAACATAAGAAAACATACGAATACGTATGAAAGCGTAAAAACACGTCTGAAAACGGACGAAACGTATGAAAGATGGACGAAAACGTATGAAAACGTGTAAAAACTGCTGAAAACGTATGAAAACGGACGAAAACGTCTGAAAACGTATGAAAACGGACGAAAACGTCTAAAAGACAGACGAAAACGTAAAAAAAAACAGATGAAAACGTCTGAAAACGTATAAAAACTACCAAAAACGGATGAAAACGGACACAAATGGATAAAAACGGACAAAAACATCTGAAAACGGATAAAAACGTCTGAAAACTTATATAAACATATGAAAACGGACAAAAACGTATGAAAACGGACGAAAACGTAAGAAAACGGTCGAAAACGTATGAAAACGTAATAAATTGAAAAAAACATGAATTTAAAAAAAATAATAAAAAAAAATAAAAAATAAAAAAAATAAAAAAAAAATAAAAATAAAAAAAAAAAAAACAAAAAAAACTTCATTTAAAAAAAGTGAATCAAAAACAAAGACAAAAAATAAAGAATAAAAAAAAAAAGTTAAAAAAGAAGTGAATAACTAAAAAAGACAAAAAGACAAAGAAAGAAAAGAAAAAAAAAATATATATATATATATATATATATATATATATATATATATATATATATATATATATATATATATATATATATATATATATATATATATATATAAAAGGACTTAAGTTTCCATATTAAATCTTTATGGAGATTTGTCCCTCAGTATGCAACAAAAATTTAGTTCTTAAATGAACTTTTCTCGTATTGAGGGTGAAGATAGCGAACCGTTTGGTTTCCTACATTCGGTAGGGAACTGGTTTTCTTACGTTTTCATACGTTTTCGATTTTTGTAAATCTAAATTGAAAACGGACAAATGCAACTATCATATATGACCACATTTTTTTTTCTCTTAGCACTTCACAGAAAAATATGAAAACGAGAAGTGAGATCCATGACAAACAAAAAAAATCTAAAGAACAAATAAGCACATCCTAGCCATCCATTTTGATTTCATCCAACGGTATAGATCAAACAAAAAAAACAAAAGGATGTCAAAATTGACATTTTAGCTCATTTAATATAAAAACCCACTTTCCACCTTTTTAAAAAAATAATATATCTTGCAAACGGTAAATCTGCAAGCTACGAAAAATACACCATCGCGACGAGAATTAAATCATCTTTCTATAGATATGAACTTTTATATACTTTCGACGACTTTTTTTTTTTAATTTCCGTCCAGAAAAATCCCAGTGGATTCGTAAAAAAATCCCACGGGATTCGTAAAAAAAATCACTTGTGATTTGTTATTTTTTAAAAAATAACATATCTTGCAAACGGTAAATCTGCAAGCTACGAAAAATACACCATCGCGACGAGAATTAAATCATCTTTCTATAGATATGAACTTTTATATACTTTCGACGACTTTTTTTTTTAAATTTCCGTCCAGAAAAATCCCACGGGATTCGTAAAAAAATCCCACGGGATTCGTAAAAAAAATCACTTGTGATTTGTTATTTTTTAAAAATCACCAGTGATTTGTAAAAATGAGTAAATCACTGTTTTTGAGTTTTATACTTTTGTATGTTTACATTGATTTTAAGGTATGAGATCTTTGAATCTATTTATTAAAAAGTTGTATGTTGTTATACAGAATCCCATGTGATTCTCTCTGATCCCTTGGGATTCATATATAATCCCATGGGATTCTTTATGAATTACAGGTGATTCATCAAAGAATCTCATGGGATTCTGTATGGATCCCATGGGATTCTATATGAATCACAAGGGATCAGAGAGAATCACATGGGATTCTGTATAAATCCCATGGGATTTTCATTTTGCTTTATATAAACTGTAAGTACAAAATCACATGGGATTCTGTATGAATCTCAAGGGATTCAGTAAGAAATCACATGGGATTCTGTATGATTTATCTTGTCGATAAATCATAAAGGATTCTGTATGAAATCACATGGGATTCAGTATGAATCTCAAAGGGTTTCATTGTGAATCCCATGGGATTCAGTATGAATCTCAAGGGATTCATTGTGAATCCCATTGGATTCTTTGGTGCATCACTATGAGAATTTTTTTAGTATTTTAGTATATGACAAATTGTCTAAAAAAAATATACACAACATTAAAAAAAAAAAAAAAAAAAACTATACTTATAATGACTTTCCATATTTTTTTAGTAATGTAACTATAAATAGCAATATGGACTTTCCATATATTTGGGCCTAGATGCATTAGTTGCACACATTAGAAAAAGAAAATAACTCTTCCTCAAATACTTCTGAAACAACTCTTCCTCTTTCTCCATATAATGACTAATATTATCACAAACAGCCGCACGTAACCCATCCACAAGCGCTAAACCATTAGCACCACTATCTTCAACAACCGGATATCTCATTATCCTCAAAAAACTTCGAAAAATCCGAAAAAAAATCAACGAATAGAAAATCCGACAACACTACCTCTGCGCCTCAACAAACTGTATCGGCGGCAGTCCTTCGCTGAATCTCACATCAACCACAACTCCGATGACCTGACACACTTTACCTATGCTACCTGCGCCTGTGAACTCGTCTGTGATCTTGCCGTCGTGTGATTTGGACACCGGAGGAGCTATGGATGAAGGATTGGGAGCCGACGCGCCTGACGCGCCGGCGGAGGTTGAGAATGTGGTGGCGCGTGAGGTGCAGGGGGAGAGGGTTTGAGTGGCGCGTGTGGAGCGTGAGATGTGTGGGATGGGGGATCTAGGGGTGGAGCGATGGAGGGAGGAGCAGAGGAGGGTGGCGATGAGTCGCCGGGATGACATGGTGGATGACGGCGTTAGTGTGTGTTTTTAGTGTGTGGATGAGAGTTTGTGTGAAATGAAGAATTGAAATGAAATGAGGAGGGTATAATTGATGTGTTTAGCTGATATTACAAAATTGCCCCTTTAATAATTAATTATATTAAAATGAGGATTAATCTACAACTTTAGATATATAATCTTGGTAAACAAGATAACTTATTATATTTAAAAACTAAATCAACTAATAAAAACAAACACAAAACCCTGTATAATTTATTGTTTAATAATCCTTCACAGTTTAAACGGAAAACCGTAAGCTCAAATCGAGTTATTGTGGAGCTTTTAAGAGATATAGATATCATTATATATTTTACGTATATTTTAAAGGCTTAAATGTGAATGCACTGAGTGTAATTATTTATTTATCGAACTTTTCGAGCTAAGTTCGGACCAAAATTAAATCTCATGTTATATGTCAATTATAATTTAAACAACACATCATTATATATAAATCGAGCATTTCAATCTGAGCTCACACTTTCTTTATGAAGTCTTGTGAAGTAGGACAGCGGAAGATAGTTTCGTTCACAGCCAACGCTAATGAACAGGTTAATGGCAAATGCCAAGAAACCTAGGCTGGTTTCTCGTTCACGTATGACACGTAGGAACACAAGCTAAAAACGTGAAGACATGTATAAAATAAAATTGAATAATATTAATGGAATGAATTACAATGTGCTGGAATTTAGTTTATATAGACCTAAGAATCCTAAACCGACTCAAACAAAGTTTCCTAATAGAATAATAATCCTAATCAAACAAGTAAAGATAAACCTAAAATATCACTAGACTCGAGATAATTCCTAATTTACTTCCAACTAATATGCCAGAATCTCTCTTTTCTGTTTTGGTCCTCCATCAGCACCACACTCAAGTCAGATTGCCAAGATCTTCCTAGTAGAACATGACAATCATCCATGTCTACTATATCAAACAAAATCGAGTCTTTATACTTGCCCATGGAAAAAGGTACCTCACATTGATCGGACACTCTTACCTCACCAACAACTTTAATCCAACCAATCTTGTATGGTTTTGGATGTTTCTTTGGTGTCAATTTGAGACGTGTCACGATGTCTCGTGAGATGATATTCTCACTACTTCCTCCATCAGTGATAACATTGAACACATCTTGATTAATCTTGCACCACGTTTGGAAGATGTTATGTCGTTGACTTTCTTCACTTTTCGTAGTGCTGGTAAGTACTAATCGTCGAACAAGACCTAAGAAGGCTTCATTATATTCATCATCATCTTCAAAAACAGTATCAGGACTAATAACAACTCTTTCATCTTCAGATTCATTATGTGCCCTATCACCTTCAACTAGGTTAACAGGCTTTTTAGCACGACATTGATTTGAGGTATGACCAACTTCTTGGCACCGATAACACTTTATGCCTACAGGACGAGCATATGGGTTACTATACGATTTTTTTACAGATTGTGCGGAGGTATTGGTGATCGGTGTCTTCTTCTTTTCACCAGCAACTTCATTCGTGGGTTTGGAATGATCTACTTGGGCATCACCTCCTGATTGGCTACTAATACTGCTTTGGTTTGTATTAGTTATGGGTTTGTACATGGAGCTACCTTTTCCTTGCTTGTTGATTGTTTGTTCGGCTTTCAAAGCTATGCGAACAGCTTCATCTAGGGTCCATGTTGTTTGAAGGGAAACTATGGCTTGAATATCATATCTAAGGCCATTGTTGAACCTTGCAACTTATTGTGCATCAGACTCGCTTAACTGATTTCGAGATGCAAGTCTCATGAATTCTTCAGCGTATTCTGATACAGTTCCAGAAGATTGTCGACAATTTTGATATAAAGAATATAGAGTTTGTTCGTAATCAACCGGAAGAAACCGCGCGAACATTAATCTCTTCATCTTACGCCATGTGGCAGTAGGTTGTTTTCGTTGGCGACGACGAGTTGTTTGAAGGTTGTCCCACCAAGATGAGGCAGCTCCTCTCAGCTTGTAAGCAACATATTTGACTTGGGATCCTTCGGGAATGTCCATGAGTTCAAAATACTTTTCTGTTTCAGAAACCCAATCAAAAAAGTCTTCAATGTTTAATGACCCCGAAAAAGTTGGTATGTCCGCCTTTATCCTAGGCATTCGATTTCTTTGATGATTTGCAAGATTAACCTCACCATCTTCTTTGTCTTCGTCACTTGAGGACTCATAAAGGTGGTGTTCACGTTTTGGTTCTTCGCGAAAATTAAGATTTTGAAGTGCCTCGAGAATTTGATTATTTTGTTCCATTTGTTGTTGGGATTGTTGATGCAATTGTTGTGATTGTTGCTGCAGTTGTTGTTGAATCGCTTGTAGGGTTTGCAAAAGTGCAGTATTATCATTCGACATGATCACTTAAAAAAAAAATTCGTGAAAAGTGTGCTGCAGTTTTTTTTTTTTTCTTTTTTTTTTTTTTTTTTTTTTAATAACAGAATAAAACTACTAAAAGAAAAGAAAATAATCTTTAGAACAATCGGGGAAAACCCGAATTGATAAAAGATAGAGATTGAAAGTGGTGACCTGTTGTCAACTTGGGAGAGACCCAAATTGAACCTGTCTCTGATTACCACCTGAAGTAGGACAGCGGAAGATAGTTTCGTTCACAGCCAACGCCAATGGACAGGTTAATGGCAAATGCCAAGAAACCTAGGCTGGTTTCTCATTCACGTAGCACACGTAGGAACACAAGCAAAAAACGTGAAGACACGTATAAAAGAAAATTGAATAATATTGATGGAATGAATTACAATGTGCTGGAATTTAGTTTATATAGACCTAAGAATCCTAAACCGACTCAAACAAAGTTTCCTAATAGAATAATAATTATAATCAAACAAGTAAAGATAAACCTAAAATATCACTAGACTCAAGATAATTCCTAATTTACTTCCAACTAATCTGCCAGAATCTCTCTTTTTTGTTTTGGTCCTCCATCATCTTGTCGAGCTATCGAGTTGAGCTTGAGCCGAACATAATATTGTCAAGCCGAGAGTTCGACTCGATTCGGCAATTTACACACCTAAATAGTGGTTTGCGGAGTGGTGAAATGTTAAAAGTAAGTAATAGAGTGAAAAAGTGAAGATTGTCAAAAGCCATTTTATACACGGAGTCAAAATGTGCATTGATAACCATGTTGTACTCTTATAAAGAAGTGAATATGAAGTCATGTTGATTTGGGCCATTTGGCTACAACATTGATAAGACCATCCGTACTGGGGCTTTGTTTGCCCCATTTTTGCATCAACAGCGCCCCGCCCTCATTACGGACGGGCGTTGTTGCTCCAAAAAATCGACCCGGCTTTGTTCTGGCAGCGCCCCCGCCCCTCATCCATTTCGAAAAAATGACCGTTGTTGCCCAAACAATGCATCACTCACCACTACACCACTTTTTCAACAAAGCCCCCACTGCCACATGACGAACAACGCCCCACCCTCTCTTACGCACCACTACACATGGTCTAACCATGTTTGTACTAGTATAGTGCAACAGTGCAACCTATTGAAAGTTAAGAAACAGCCCCTAAGACCATAAAAACCATTCATTCAAATTTTGCCGCTCAATAGCTAAATGAACAAGCTGAGAAAAAAAATTTGAAAAAAGGAATAACATCTCAAAACTTTGGATTAAATAAAAGTATACATTACCTTGTCATATTGCTCTTTAGCTAATAAAATAAAGGAACAAGCATAATCACATGGGAATTAACTAATCTAACAATTTGTTTTGAAGATTACTATATTAGCTAGGTGTCATTTTTAACAGTCTCTTTCTGCATTTCAAAGTAAAAAACATAAATAGGCCAGTCTGCAGTAAATAAGTTTGAAAATTAAAATGAAGAAATATTGCTATAAGTTGTTTTTAGTAAATATCTATAGCAATAATCAACATTCGCCATAATTATAGGCACGGTTTTATATGTCACACAACAGCAACAAAGAGAACTAAATGTCAGACATACACTACTTTGTACCATTCTTTCTCTTCAATTCCAAAAACAGCACAAGAATTCTAACGACCGATTAAGTCAGTTATGTTTGTATTCTACATAAAAGGATATAATGGTTACAAGAACAAATGGGTTTTAAGTGAAATTCTTGGTAAATTTACCCGGTATTACCAACAGAGATGGTGAGAAACACCAGTCACGAGTCTATGTACTCTCATGAACCTAAGTTGTTGGTCAATACGCCCTGTGACTTCTCTTGCATATCATCAACTCTCTGTGGTGGTGCCTGGAACCTTTAAAGATACTGAAAGCTCATTTCTGCCTTTCAGCAGCCTGCAAAAGACGTTAAAAGAAATGAATTAGTATAATTACAAATGCTATGGTAGCTTTGTTATGTAATCTGGAAGGTTAGGTATAGCATTTTAATACCATTATTGGTTTGACAGTGGGTTTAAATAATAAGATATGAATCTTTGCACACCAAAAAAGTTTCTCACCGTCTACATTAAAAAACGGAACGCTGCATATATGTAGAAGGTAACAAAACTTCCATTTAAGTACCATGGTCAAGTTGACTTTATATACATTAGGCCATTCCATAAACATTAGACCCGAGATAAACAAAATATCCAACACTAATACGAGATCTACATTTGAATAACCCCTAAATCCTAAATATTAAAAATTACTAGAAGCAACAGCAACATGAGAAAATACAAAGGCATACCCATATTGTTTATTCTTAGAAGACATAAGCAACACAATGGAAGAAGAAAGTTATTAAGGGACATCATGAACCTAACATAGAAATTTTAACAGAACAAGGGCATGTGTTCGTAACTTGAGAATCCACCCTTTTCAGCCAAGTATGGTGAAATCCCCCTCTTCTTGGGTTTTGTCAAACCCATCCTTAACAAACATATTCAATCAATCCCATGCACATTCCTTCATTACTAATCCCTTAAACAATACAAACCCTACGCTAATGCTAATTAGAACTTGAGAGAAATTAATCCAAATAGTTTCACTCAATTTTAGTCTTTACCCGTGTCTATCTTTTTTTTTTTTTTTCCTTGTGAGCACCCAAAACAATAGAACACTGAATTGCAAGAGACAATGCATTTCTGTTACATTGTTAAAACGATTAAGAACTTTACCAGTGTAAATAAAGATGGGGGCATGGGGCCCACAAAGAATGGAAACATAATATGATACGGACCCATCACATACTAGGTCGTATCAAGCCACAAGCTAGGTGTAGAACTCACTCCAAAAAGCTAGCTCAAAGGAGGAGGGGACACCTAGACTTTATAAACCATCAACCAATCATTATTACGATCCCACATCGGTGAAGTATGGGATTGGTTGGTGGTTTATAAAGTCTAGGTGTCCCCTCCTCCTTTGAGCTAGCTTTTTGGAGTTACACCTAGCTTGTGGCTGGATACGACCTAGTATGCATGTGATGGGTTCATATCATAATACTCCGAACTAAATAACAATTTGAGGACCATATTGCACAAGTTCAATATCAAGCTGACGACGCTTTTACATTCTTATTAGCGACGGCTTATTATACTTCTATCTTTTTAATTCTCTTAATGTCTATCATCAAGAAAGCACGGAATAAAAATAATTTTTCACATATTTATCGGTTGCATAAATTAGAGATAATGCCAAAGATCTGCAGCAAACCCTGAAGGTAGTTTTAATCTAAGATCACAAATCCTGCATTATTATTGATTGTTCTATATTGTTAAAAACGTGATGCTAAAAAAGGTAAGGGTTACTATAAAAAGGGAGCCTTTAATTTGAAGTCAGACACATACAGATTATCACGATGTCCAGCTTAAATGCTTATCAATGCCCAAAGGTATACCTAAATTTGTAAGCGTCGCCCTGATTGTGTAGCTAACGCAAGCATGCACACATATACAATAACTTTGCTTACCCAGAGGCAGCGCGAAGCTAGTGGGAAGACTAGCCGTTGCTTGGCACCCCCAACCAGCCCATCTATATGGAGTTTTAGCCCATGGTCATATACTCATTTTATTAGTTGGTTTATCTTCCACTTAGAATGTCCTAATATTATTTGCTTCATGTTTTCTGTCTAGTATATGTGTGTGTTAACAAAGAGTATATGTGCATTCAGACCAACTATTTTATTAATACCTAGTTAGTTCATAACACAGATACCTAGTTAGTGCTCCTGCACATTATAAAATCTAATTCATCCCATCCCATCCCCCCACCCCCCCACCCCAACCCTAAACCCAGAAGGAAGGAAAAAAAAATCCGCCCCTGGTCCAAATGGGTTTTACTGATCTAACTACCACTAGCGAGCAAGGTTGAACTTAGGATGTTCAAGTCTATAGATATATTCAGTTTTCTTCATTCTTATGGCTTGCTTAAGTTGAAGGTTGCTATTCTCTATATAACAATTGCATTGTACAAATCCTGCCAGCATCCTAATTATGTCTTCGCAACTTCTATGGGAAGTCTTTTAGCAGAACAAGATTGCAACTTCTATGGGAAGTCTTTTAGCAGAACAAGATTGCAACTTCAATAACCTCAGCAGACCCTTTACCATCGGGTAGGGGTGTGACGGTCTACATCCTGCCTCCCCCATTCCCCACTCCGGCGAGATTGGGTATTGTTGTTGTTGTAATAAGCCTGGGAATAAGTTTAATAGCACTAACATGATACTTCAGTCAATCTAAAAAATTATGATTTATGCAGCAACTTACGACTTGACCCCCACTTGCGAGCTAGACTAAGCTTCTAATATAATATAACTAATCAGCCATTAAGCACTAAAAGCAAAAATAATCACACGTGCACCTCAAGGAACTTTTGTAACCTAGCTCTATATGCATAAACACAATGGGTAATGAATGTACCAATAAAAACGTTTTGAGTGATAGCATGTTAAATAGGTCCAAAAGATATTGGTCTCTCTAACAAATACATGTATCCATTTATGGTTCATCATGAAAATCACGGAACATCCTCTCATGCCCCCACCATTGCAGATTTCTATTCCCTACACGCACCAACATATCTCATGTGGTACATGATATCTTACAAATACCACATACAAATTTGTCAGTGCATTAGACAATATTTTGTTACATGCAAAAAAACTTTCTATTATTGGTGCACAATATTGTTAGAAAACAAAAGAATAGAACACAACAACCTAGATTTGTTATTACTATCTAATAAAATTATGCAAATTTCAAAGGTTTAGTTGATAGGAACACTCAATTAAAACTCTTTTTCATGACAACTAAACACCATAAAGTACGAGTAAATCACAAGGACATTTCTGCCTATACTTGAGCTATCGAAAAAAGGTTAGTTATAACTTATAACTAACAAGAATAAAGAGATTCAAGTGCAAGTCATACCTTTTGAAGCTTTTGCAGGACTGAATCTTCAAATGCCTTAAATCTATCACCAACAAGTTCTTCATTCACGAGCGGGCCTTCAGATTTCACAGGCTCTCGGGCTGTTGGGAAAGCTGCAACTAGCAATGGATTCAAAAAATCTCCACACACAGCTCTGGTCGCAGCAACCTGCAATAAAACAAAACCCATGGTAAACACAGCTCGAGAAGTTATTTGATATAGCATGACTCAAATTATATTTACTAAAAACATACAGCTGCTTCTTTAGTAGCCATGACGATAACTGGTAATCCTTTTTTCTTTTTAGTCCTAATAACCACATATTTGACCTCACCAAATGCTTCTTTATTAGCACGTCCAACGGCGCTACTCCTTTCACCACTTACAGATTCCTTCTTCAAAGGCGTAGACGCTTCAGCTGAATTAAAATTCATTTTATTGGCACACATTTTACGGATTCTATCAACTTCTTCTTTACAAATTCTATCAACTTCTTCTTTAAATTTCCTAGCAATAATCTCCGCTTCACTTCTAGTTTTAGCAGTCGTATCAAAAGAAGCCGCCCGCTCTCTTTCATCAAGCTCAGACGTCATTCTCATACGCTTTGAGTCATGTTGCAATTCGCGTGGAAGTTTCTGCTGTTTTGCTCGAAGCAGATCATCAAAACGTTTCCTACCCTTTCCATCCATAAGAATCTGATATGACGTCTGCAGGTTTTGAAAATTGGCACGTGCATTTTGGTCATCGGGGTTCTTGTCCGGATGCAATTCGAAAGCCTTTGAGCGGTACGCTTTTGTTATTTCTTTTTCTGTAAGTCTGGATCCTTGCTCGCCAGATGGCAATCCAAGGACCAAATAATGATCGATGTCAGCATCCATATCTTCTTTCTGCCTTCTAAAACAATAAGTAAACAAACAAGTTAGTATAAGCTCATAATCTTACAAATTTAAATGTTTGATGGCTCTTTATGTTGTAAAAGGGGTGTTTAGGATTGCTTATCGTTTCTATTTTTGAAAAAAAAAAAAAAAAAAGTTGCTTAAAAAAAGCATATTAGGAAATAGTGGGTTCCAAAATTTTTAGGGCCCCAAAATTTGTCCCATTAATAATTATACGCATGTGTAAACATATTTTTCATGAAAAAAAATATTTAGATGAGAAAATATATTAAACTGGTAATATGATAGAACGTTCAGATAGCTAATTGCATTATATCTTAAAAGGTAACATTGTATATACAGCATTCCTTCTAAAAAGGCCTCATTATATGATTTCGTCCTAGCCCTCAAAAATTTCATAATTTGTCTTTGCTAGTTATGTTATAAACGCAATCCCAATGTGCCACCATGTGACGAGTAGCGTTAACTGGAAAACAGCTGCAGTACCCTTGAGAACTCAAATCAACAATTTATCTTAGCGGGTTTTGACCCGATCCGTAATTAAAATAACCACACAAACACTAGTTTTAATTGGTTTGCCATTTGTCAAAACGTTTTTAAAACCCACGAAAACTTTATACACGTTTATATAATAAAAAGAAGTAACAAAGGATAGATTTGACGTTTCAACATACCACGAAACTTTAAAAACCACGATCCTCTCTTGTGTCTTGATGAGGTGATGGCGGTGAAAGCAGAGAGAGAGTGGCTAGGTTATCAAATGAGAGATAACCCTAATCCTATTCCTTTTATACTTGAAACTTTTAAAACCAAAGTGTAAAGTTGTAGAAACTAGAGGGGTAATTATTACCACATGGACCAAAAATGTAATTTTTGCAAGTTTGATGTTCCGGGTTTATTTAGGCTCGATAACGATCGAGTTAGGACACGAAATTAGTATCATTGTATTTAAAAGAATTTTTCCACGAAAAATGAGTATTTATAAGACTAGTGTCCCGAAATAATATAATAATCACAATAAATCGTTTATTGAGTTACGGTTGTACCGGTACGCGTTGAGTGCGGTTTTCACGTTTTGCGAGATATTTTTTCTTAAATTGGACAGAGGTGAATGAAAACATTCAGAGAGTAATAATTCGAAGTAGAGTGCATTATTTAACTTGGAATATTACTGGTTAACTACCGGTTACAGTAATTGCTTCAACGTTACGGCAAAAGTCAAATAGTCAAAAAGTCGAGCTCAAAGTCAAATTTAAAAGTCAAATGTTAAATGGTCATTTTACCTTATGAAAATGTTACCGGTTGTTACAGGTTAGGTGCCTTACGCCCTTACCACAAAGACCGAACGTTCCTACTCTATCATATATTCTGCGAGTGCACAAAAAGTTTCTCCAACCAAATTAATATTCCAATCCATACATCATCCCTTATAGTTGTATCTTCACCAACTCCCCACTATAAGGTCCGAATTAATAATATGATTGCTTCGCAACCAAACCTAAGTGTCAGGGCCTCCATTTTTTCAAGGCCCAATGATAACTGACATAGTGATTGATTTTAATAGGTTTCGAGCATAAAATTGATAACAATGTCTTCATGAATGAAAAACTAATTGATAATAAGTTCACATATTATAAGGTAGTAAGAAAAACGAGGTACACACAGGGTTACAGTGGTTAGTGGTATGTGTCTTTGAGAGGCCGACGAAGATGACTATTTTGAGTTATCTACATCTTTTCCCCTTAAGTTTATAACATGTACACACTTGTCTTATATTTATTGTTTAGGTACCAAAAAGATGTAAATATTTACAAATTTGACAGTTTCAACCCTTGTTTTTAAAACATTACTATAAAATGTTCAAAACTCACTCAAAATACATTTTTCGGAACTTACTAATTGGCTAGTAGATTTTCAAAGACTTCTATAGAATTAACATATGACTTTTACCGAAATTATTGTTTTTAAAGTTATGTATAACTTGCAATTGTTAAAAGTTTTTTACTAATTTTAATTGTTTTCAACCTTATCTAAAAATAAGAGTTGTTGCGAAAGGGGAATGTCGTGTGGTTAATGTTATGGCACAGGGCCTCTAAATTTCACGGGACGGCCCTGCACCAACTCCCCTAATCATCTTATAGTGTGTACTAAATGATCCTATCAAATACACCAAACTATCTAATCTTCCTATTGTGTGTACCAAGTGACTGATGCCACGCTAACAATAATACACACAATAGAATTAGTCACTTGGTGTATTTAATCACTTGATATCAAAAAATATCTAGGGGGAGAAGACGTAATTAAAATGTGATCAAAAATGTTTTTTTGATCTTTGTTGAATCTCAAAAGAGCTCGACTCAGATGTAACCAACGAATTGACGAAGCTTAATTGTCAGTAACCAAAAAGACTTGTCCTAGACGGGTAATAACTTCAAGTTGGTCTAACCAGTGATGTAAGCATGTCTCGAATAGGACTTGTCTAAATAGAATGTACCGTCTCGAGAGACTTTCTTTGAACTTAAACAGGACGGGTAATAATTTCAAGCTAGTCTAACTAGTGATGTAAACGTGTCTCGAATCGATTATGTTCACAGAAAATTGATCAATTCAAAAGTGAAAACTCTACCCAACATGTGTAAATCTATCTTAAAACTTATGAGAACATGTGAAGGGGGAGTATTTCAGAAAATGCAAAACTCTCGAAGTGTTAACAAAATATGTTTTATAATTATAAACACTTTGAGATATTTTTTACAAAAGGTTTTATGGCATGTGATCGATGAACCTAGGATATTCATGGAGTAATAAGCTGATTATGGTTAGGTTTATGTCCTATGATCCGCCAGAGCCGGAAGGATCTACCCAATGACAATTCTAATAGATTAGAATTAGAAGTCCTTAGGTATGATTGAAAAATGAGTAAAGTGATGAAAGGAGAAAGTAGGGGTTGAAGAATTAAAAAGAAAAGTTTGTGAAAATGGTGAAAAAAAATAGTCCTCCGATAAACTTAGGAACAGAAACCGGGTCATACCAGAATCTGAGGTTATTGCAAAAGCCATAATTAAATTATTCCCATTTTGTTGTTTAATCTTAGGTTAACCAAATTGGATCTGTGTCTGAGAGTATTGAAGCTGTGAAGATGTCCAAACAAGCTGGTTGGGGTGTTATAGCTAGTTATCTTAGGTATAATAAAGTCAATAATCGTAAATAGTATCTCCATATTTGTTCTTGCATAATCTTTGCATCATTAAGGACTTGATTTTTGTCACAGTGGAGAAATAGAAGACACCTTCATTGCTGATCTCACTATGGGTTTGACAACGGTAAATAGTCACTCTTTCTAACAAAAATTATATAATAGCAATAAACGGGTCTGTTCCAAACTTCAACGCGCACATAGCAGGTTATATCAACTCCTTTGTTGTGCAAATTGGACAAAAATGGGTCAGTACCAAACTTCTACGCGCACATAGTGGGTTATATCAACTCCTTTGCTGTGCAAATTGGGCAAAAATGGGTCAGTTCCAAACTTCTAAGCGCACATAGCAGGTTTATCATTGTTGTGTTTTTGAGAGAAATGCTATGACATTAAATGCATGTGATCTTCACTGGAAAGTTGTGTCTGTTTATATCCATCGAACAGGTCAATTTCTGCTAAAAATGAAGAGCAAACATGTTGGTTCTACTATTATGAAAAAAGAAGAAAAGTAAGTGATACTGCTATGGGGTTTTCAGGTATTGAGCTTTAAAAATTATTATCGAATATTGTAATTTTAAGTTACAATAAATAGAATTTCTCAAACGTTCAGCCCTACAGGTTGCACATGGGCTGCTCTGTACGCTTCTAATATGAGGTCAGTGGTGTTGTATAAGGATTCAATTTGGTTTTGTATGATACGTAATCCAAGTTTAATTGAATAGGATTGATTGCAGAGGACACGATAATAATGTTTTATTTATAGCTTGGTTACAGATTCTTTAGGTTTTTAATGGAAAATGTGTGAGGGTGCGTGTAATATCATGAACTAGCTTGGAGAGTATGCAAAGGCAAACCCAACACATTATATGCAAAACTCAAGGCAATTGTATGAACTGCCAATTTTTCGTACTTCATGCTACTTAATGTTTAACAGAATTCGCCATATGTTGCAATGAATCCTGTAGATTTCTTGCTAGATCTTTCGAATGATATGTATTTACTTGTGTTTTGTGTTTGATAACCTACTAGCATATATAATAACCAATTTTGTGAATTTCCTACAATTATAAAATAGGAGTAGTATCAAATAATTCAAGTCAGGTTCACAAGAGTGCAGTCAAACAACATTTGTTTTTGGCTTGTAAGTCGAATCTTGATGAAAATCTGAAAGCTGAGACACTAGACGCTGAAACTCAACTCAGGGGTGTTATCGATCACAAGAAGTCTGATATATGAAGCACGACTTGGATGCAAAAAATCATGATTTTGCTGAGAAGACGTCTGAAAGAAAGGCGACATGAATCTTTTAAATTTCTCAAGATCGCTCAGGTTGTTCCAGTCACAATTCTGTGTGGTTTACTATGGTGGTAGTGTGATAAAAATCATATTCAAAATCAGGTATCCCTTCAGCTCATTTTGACTCATTTCCAGTTTTCTGCTATGCCTGTTTGGTTTCTAGAATATTATTAGTTTCAACATTAATTTTGTTTGACCCGTACAACCTATTTTGACCCATTCTCAAAGGAATACATGCGATTTCTCTATAATTACATAAATCAAATGAATGCAATATAGTCAAAGGATGTTGTTACAAACACATCAGGTTTCAAAAGAGCAACCCCCTTAAGGAAACTGAGAAAGTTCAACAGATAAAGGAAAATTCGTACTTTAGTTTATTTTATAAGTTGCTACCAAACAGACATACTTGACAAGTTAAAATCCAAAATAAAAACTATAGCCACTTTTGGAACATTCAATAACAGAAGAATAAATAGCAGGCGTGTAACAAAAAGAAAGCAGCAATAGTTCTAGTTTTTCTTCCCTTTAACTTGCATGTTCACCCTCCAAACAGTAGCCACTTGAAGAAAAATAAGCAGAATTGCAGCCTTTTGAGCCTACTAATTTAGTAATTTCAATCTAAAAGTCTTAGTAACGACTTTAGTGAGTTCACCACTTGATCTATTGACATCTTGAAACAATCCAATAAAAGTCACGCAAGAAGAATAAGTGATTATGCGAATCATTAACTTTTCATAAAGAACATACCTTTTGTTTGATCTAACTAGACACGTATTCATCATTGGTACATTGGCATTTTGGTAAATATCAGTAACAACCGTATGTTAGACGATTACGCATGAAATGAGCTCTTTATCGATGGCACACTTGTGGGTTCTGCGCTGGATGTTGCATAGCACTTCTTTAATGATGTGAGACTAACTATAAGTTTTTTTCAAAATTGTACCCTTGTGCATGTTCCGTAAGTTTTATGCCAGTTCCTCAATTGTATAAAATTTTAACCAAAGTGGTTGGATTGGATTAGTGATCTAGAATATTTTGTAACATGTATTGTACCTTTTTTCTCTGTCACTCGGATTTATTAAGTAATACGTCAACAATATTGTTTTGTTGTTTAACTTATCTCTTTTGATATAACCGTGAGTATCGTAGGTGATGCAACAAAAAGTAATTCTTCAAAGTATTATAAAACTCTCACTTATAATTTTCTAGAACTCGCTTATTTATTTTTTTAAATGTTTTTTCAGCAATCCTTTCTTTGAAAGAGAAGTTAATGGTGTTTAGAAGATCAGTAAATGGGAAAGATCAAGGTGACACAAGAAATGGTGTCGTGGTTAGAAACAATGGCGAATTTAACAAATATTCTGTTACCGTATCAGGTTTGTTTAGTATTTAACAAATATTCTTCAAATTTAGGTTGCTATCATATGGCATGTTTCATGTCACTTTGGTACAGGTCAGATGTGAATATTGAAAAAAATGACAGGGATTTGGCACTTCTCAGTCATCCTATTCTTCAGCTACCCAAGAATAGTAACCGTCATTCAAAAAAGGCGCCGTTTCACTCAATTCCTTGAAAGAGAAATCCCATGGATCAGGTACAACAAGATATGATAATCATTCCGTAACCCAGTATCTAGGAGAGATGGTTAATGTTTCGAAATACAAGCAGTTGCTCAATTATTATAGTTGGTCGTTTAGTTGTACTGGAATGGCAGCAAAGGTTGGCATTGAAACTGAACAGTTATGGTCTTTATTTGACCCACGCCAGTCATAAATGGGTCAAACTAATTTTGTTTTGGTATTTCGTTGTGGAGGTCTTTCTGTTTTTATGTTTATGTGACTTTCATTGTGCTATATTAAATGTTGCAGCAAAATCCGGGTGTGTTGACATCAGAACTATAATGGCCTTATGTATAATATAACTCGATATGATTTCTTTTTGGATGAATGATGAAAATATATAATGTTCATGAAAATATGTATATGATGTAACACCCCGTGCCCGCTTAGACCAAAAATTTAAAACTTTACATGTAAAAAGCGTGAACTAAAACTGACCTTCTGTTACTCTTTTACAAGCTGACAGAAATTCATAAACATTCAGACCATGAGTCTATTTTTAAATGAAACTAGACTCAATTACCTTCAAAACAACGGGCGACAAGACCCGTGACGAATTACGGTTTAAAAGATATGATTTTTACAATTTGACAAGTTATGCATGAAACCCATTTTGACCCATTTACACTACAAACCATCTATACCAATTCATTTGCCCACCAAACTTGGCCAACATCATTACTTTAACATACTAAACATGTTCCATAAACCCATGACCCGTTCACAACCCAAAATGGATATATTTACACTTTTTCCAAACAACCCCTTTAACTTTGACCCTAAACAATTAAAACATAATTTGACCCATCGGTTGACCACCAAATCGATAGGACAACCTTAACATACCATTTTCCACACGGCTACACTATACCAACCAATAAAAGACCAACGGGGGTACAAACTTTACACATGAGCTCGGTATTCTACCTAAGCTCCTAAACACATATTACCTTCATTCTCGCATATCCAAATCCTTATTCCATGATTCCTAGCCATCCATATAAACATGTCAACCTACAAAATGGTTAGACAACTAAATCATAAGCACAAAGGCTTAGTAAGTAAAACGATCATAACATACAACTATACTTCAATCAACACATAAGTATCATATACATTAAACACTTACTTCATGGCTTACTATTCCACCTCTCATCTAATACATAACATCAACTTATCACATAGGCCATATTCATAACATGACTTAGGCATATCTCAAATCCATATTACTTTACATAAACATTCATAACACATATATGTTAGAAATCCATATAGCATATGTTATCATCATTCTACTTACCTTAGCTCCAAGCTAAGCACATCAAGCCAATATCATCATCATCATCAACATCATCATCCTCATAAACACCCTAAATCGTAACATCATACAAACACTTAACATATAACACAATACATAATAACTATAACAATGGTTACCACAACTTAGCTCACTTCTTAACACTTCTAATTATCATATCATCATATATTGATCATATGATAATTATTCCTTAAGATTATTATCTTATTTTCAATACAACTTATCCCATAATCATGTAACATCTTTAATTAGCTTATAAACATCTTTACCCAATATCCCTTAATTAGAGTACATGAACCCTAATTCATAAATCATTACTTCAACATGATTTAAGTTACTTACTTGATATGGGATTAACCAATTTAAGAGCTCTTAATGAATTGGAACACTTGAAGATTGCTTGGTATAGCTCAATAGATGAAACAGTGATATTTCCCTCCCTTTCCCTCCTGTAGAACCGACTCCAAATGAATACACACTGTGTTCCGGGCTTTTCTAAGTATCACTTCATATGTAGGAAAGCACTTTAGCCCATTGGCAATAATAGCCCCTCAAGTTTCATTCTTTCTATATTGATCACATTAACTTTATAACACATTCTTTGACTAACATTTTGACTATCGGGTTTGACCACAACGCAACATTTGTTGACTGGCCAATTACGTAAGGCCTCTATCCATTTTCGTCTAGGGTGGGGTACAAGTATCCGGGAAACGGGTATTTCAATTCTAGCCCCTTATTTAGATTTCGTCCCCGAAATCTCTCGTCTATTACTATCCAAAACCAATTCACAACATATACATGTTCTCATTCTCATGCTTTTTAAGCCAATTCCTTGCAACGATCTAACTGATCATGCAAATTCTAAACTTTATATACATAACCATAACTTCAAAACGAACTTAATATATTAAACACGAAACGGACACAAAATCTTCAATAAAACCAAAACTAATATTTACGAGGATAATAACGAGACATAAACTTGTTAAATATGTAATTTCAGGTTTGGTTAATCCAAGTCTCAACGACTTGAGAAAAAACTAATTTCATTAGTTAAACTTATTTTATTATAAAACGATTATGTTTTATACAAGTTATTTGGGATATTGGGCAAATGCCGAAACGTATAAACTGAGTTATTTTATTTGAGATGTTTGTTTGTCGTAAACTACTAGAGTTGTCTTCCTTGGTTTGAGTTCTCTTCAGTATTCTCTCGACTAGGTCGATTTCTATTCCTCTTTGGCATGAGTTGTATGTCGAGTCTATGTCTTCTTACCACACCACACGAAACGTTGAAACTAAGCTTTTTGATAAGTTTTGAAAACTGAGAAATCCACGAAAACTACGACACATTGTCTTTTATAAACTTTATTATTTTGCGAGACGTGTTTTGAGATAATCGTATACATATTAGGTTGTGCCGATCCTAGACCGTCGTGTACCGCCGTGCTTGTACCTCCGTGTACTATCGTGCCATATGTCTTGAGACCGTTGTGTTTTGCTCCTCAATGCCAGTCGTGTCAGTCATGATCTTGCATTGCTGTGACTAAGGTGAGTTCATGGCCCCTACTTTTACCGGTTTTCTAACTATTTTCGGGGGAGAATACATGCTCGTTTTTAACTAAACTCATGACTGATTTCCTGGAATATGCGTGAACTATTTGCTCTATTTTGATTATTTGGTTGATATATTTGATCTGGCTATTTAATGGCATTACATGAATTATCTGGTTATTTGATGGCATTACGTGATATATCTGGCATTCATACGTGAAAACATTTTAAACTAATTTGAATGGACCTAACCGTCATTTTGGATTGCTATAACTCGTTGACTGGCTAAGGATTAAACTTGCGGTAGATGTTGACTTAGTCTAGGGTAGCAATCCCTTGCTATAACCATAATGCCTAGCTAAGAATAAATATCTGCTTACGGCCTAGATCAGGGTAGCAATCCCTTGCTATAACATGTCATCTGGCTAGAGTCGCTTAGGGCCCTACTTGAGATCTCATTATGATATTGGAATGATTGATATTGGAATGGTTGATATTGGAATGATTGGTTTTGGAAGTATTATTGGAACTCGTGGTTTTTATCGAACTTAGTCCAGTGTAGCAAATCCCTTATCTTGGTCCACATACTACTTTGTTTACCTAAACCAAACCTTATTTGGCAGTGGGTTGTAAACACACAGGTTGCAAGTCTTGTATGGGCGGGACTTGGGACTGAGTGGATTTACAATTCCTTTGCTAGGAAATAGTCATCTGAATGCTTTACATTTTATACTAAAACCTATGAACTCACCAGCGTAAGCTGACCCTTTTAGCATGTATTTTTAGGTTTAAGACTATAGCTTATCTCTGGAGGCGCTTGGCAAGGGGCATGGTCATAGATGACTCTGATATATTTATTTGGGACCTCTTTAATCGTTTTGGGCCTTACTTCCGCACTATATTTTAAAATGATGTAAACTTAAGGTTTTGATAATGAAATTTTATTCTAAACAGTTAAGGTAAAACCGTTCTTTGTACCTTTTGTTGTGATACCAATTGAGTAGCGCCCCAGTGACATGTATGCTTCCGCTGGACCTGATTTTTGGGGTGTTACACACTGAGAAATTTGTCAATTCTCAGTGATACCGGAGTTGTTTGTAGCTCGTATACTTTACTCACCGACACCGTATCAGTAAGTAAAGTGTTTCTTCAACAACAAGCTTTATAAGATGAACTGATGGAACTGAACTGACTATCGTACAAAAAATGAAAATTGAGAAAAGAATAGAGAAACTCAAAAAGAGCAAAGCGAGTAATTCACAAGTCAAAGCTAAGGTGAAAAGTTGTTTTATAGCCCTCAACATATATTGATTATCATTCTTCTCAGTACATGGTTTGATATTTTATGATAATTTTGATGAATTTTCGGGAGATATGGTGAATGCTTTGTTCAAAATCGCATTATTAGTCATATTGGTGCTCAATTCTTGTGGTATGTTTGCTAGTCCAATACCAGAAGTCAAGGCTCGAAAGTTGGCTCCAACGAATGATGTCGAAGTTACAAAAATGACAAAAATACAACCCATATCCTCAAAGATCACCAAAAGATGCTCTTCTTCGAACGAATGTATGTACGACCCTTGTTGTTATGGAGTATGTGATAAAATACTATGCTTCGAAATAATGATATTAAAAGCTTTTTTATTTTATTTTAATGAAGGTAAGTCTTGAAAACATTGCAAATAAAAACCAATTTTAGATACAAATTAACAAATTTACTAGTCCAAAAATTAAAACACTATTACCATTATTGGTATATATAACGAGGTTTCATTTTGTATGTCGTTGCCTCGCTTCTCGGTATTAAAAATATTAAAAATATATTAAATTTTTATGTTTTGACGAAAATGCAAATTAATATGCAATATGTACAAATAGTTAATGCTATGTATTAGGGGTGAACATGAGGCGGTTTGGGGCGGTTTTTGGCTAAAACCAAACCCCGAAACGAAAATTCGGTTTTAAGTTTTTTTTAAAACAAACCCCGCACCAAATGTTCGGTTTGGTTTTTGGTTTTTTGCGGTTCGGTTTTTTGGTTTTTTCGATTTTCGGATATCCGAATTTTAGTTGATGGTTTTATCTTAGACTAATTATTTTAGCTAAGTTCTTTAAATTCGGATATCCAAAATTTTGGATAACAATTTTATATATCCGAATATCCAAATATTTATAATTTTCGGAAAACTTTTATATGAGTTCCAAAACTGACATTTTATAAAACCCAACCTTTTAATAAATTTTGATCCATTTTTCGGATATCCGAATATGCATATTTTTTGAACATCCAAAACCTAAATCAAAAAAATCCTAAAATGTAAGTTGCATAGTTTGTCATAAAATAATAAGATTACGTACCTTGTATATAAAGATGAGATGTGTGAACATATATGAATTAAAGAAAACTAACTTTACAAATTTATTATAATGTTAGCTAAATAAACACTGTTACAAATATCTAATCTCTTAGTTTTTGGACTTTGGTTATTACTTGTATCTAAAATAACACGTATACATTTTTTTATTAGTTTTATGAATATTAGTATGTGGCGGTTCGGTTTTTTCGGTTTGGGTTTTCACTCCAAACTGATCGGACCCATCTCACAATGTCCAATCCATCATCTGTAAATGAATCATCAGCTGCCTTCTTTCTCATTATCAATTCAAGTAACACAACCCCATAACTATACACATCAAACTCCATGCTTTTCGTGGATGTAAATGCATTTTCTGCAATAATTAGAATATAAAAATCATCATAATCAATATAGGTACATACTTAATGAGAATATATTCAGCCCAATCAATGCAAAACCAAACAAGCTAGTTTAGTTTATAACCTGGAGCAATGTATCCGATCGCCCCCTAAGTGTACCACCCATAAGTTCTGCAGAAGATGAGTGATCGAGAAGCTTGGCAATGCCAAAATCTGAGATGTGAGGCTCCAACTCATCATCCAAAAGTATATTCATTGGTTTGATATCTCGATGAACTATTGCATGATCACAGTCAAAATGGAGATATGCCAAACCATGTGCAGTTCCAAGAGCTATGTTAAAGCGTAGGTTCCAATCTAACAGTGGAGGTGGATGTATCTCGTGTAGAATGTCATGTAAACTACCATTATGCATATACCTATACAGTATCAAACCATAATCTTTTCTCATCCAAAATTCTTCCAATCTCACAATTTTTCTGTGTGTTCAATCTTGAGTTGTTCAATCTCCTTGTTGTTTACCAAACCCTTGTTGAAATCCTTCAACAATTTTCCGAACTCCTTTTGGATGTCCAAAGTGATTTGAATGGCACGGTGAAGGAACTCTCCAATTTTCTCAAAGTCCTTCTCGACTAGACCCCTTGATGTCATTGCAGGTGTACCTAATCAAACATCATAAACTTCATTCAAAAGCACGT
This sequence comes from Artemisia tridentata subsp. tridentata, assembly GCA_021014915.2. NCBI lineage: Eukaryota > Viridiplantae > Streptophyta > Magnoliopsida > Asterales > Asteraceae > Artemisia > Artemisia tridentata. Next base: position 14,626,577 of record CP139509.1, read on the forward strand.
TCTAAAAAAAACATGACAAATAAAAAAGGTTATACCCTTCCACAACCAGTCTTGATTACTCAGAGCGGTTAGCATACCTTTCCACATTCTTGTCGAGGTTCAAACCAACCATGGCTTCGCCCAACCCACAGCTCACCTCTGCAAGCATAGCGGGGTCAGTGTAATGTGTGACCACCTGAACAATAGCACAGTGCATTTCTCAAGCCCACGAAGTACCGCACAAGTCCAACCTCCAAATGTCCAAACTTAAATTCCGGAACCCGATGTTTCGAAGACCAATCCTAAGCCTTCGATTCCATATCCTTCGAGGCTTAATGGTCAGAAGCTTCGAGATAAAACCAATCAACAAATGGAGAAATTCTTTCAAATCTTCAATGAATTGCACTTTGACATAAGCTTCGCTGATGCTCTCGTCCTTATGCCCAAATTTGCATCTACACTCAAAAGTTTACTAAGCAATAAGGATAAGTTGTCTGAGATGGCAAAGACCCCTCTTAACGAGCAGTGCTCGGCGTTTCTCCTCAAGAAGCTTCCCGAAAAGCTCGGAGACCCCGGCAAGTTTTTAATCCCATGTGATTTCTCGGGGATGGTTCAATGCTCAGCCTTGGCCGATCTTGGCGCAAGCATTAACCTTATGCCACTCTCGGTATGGAAGAAATTATCTCTTCCGGAGCTTACATCTACTTGCATGACACTCGAGCTAGCGGACCGTACTATAACTTATCCACTTGGGATAGCTGAGGATGTCATTGTAAAAGTAGGAAAGTTCCACTTTCCCACTGATTTCGTTGTGGTAGACTTTGATGCAGATCCCCGAGTTCCAATCATACTGGGGAGAGCTTTCTTAAGAACGAGTCATGCTCTCATCGATGTATACGCCGAAGAATTAACCATTCGAGTTGATAATGAAGAAGTCACATTTAACATTAATCAGAACTCTAAATCTCTAACCGCCAAATGCAACGTTGCTATGGTTAATCAAAAATATGATCCCGTAATTGCTTCCAAAAGAATTGATTCTATGCTTTCAAGATTCACGGTTAAGAGTACTTTAAACAAACGTGTTGAGCTCAAAACAATGAACATTACCCTGGGTTCAAGCAAATGGTTTGAGAGTTGTGCTGCGGAAGTTAAGAGTACTTTTGATTACGATGAACAAGAATCGGAGATCACAACGGAAGTGGTGAAAATGCTAGCTCTAAGAGCGCACCACTTGTCCCACCTCCGGAATCTGTTTATCGTATTGAGATTGTTGACTCTCTGGATGGAACTAAAAATCCCACTCCTTGTTCTGCACCAATCATCCCCGACTCTTCCCATCCTTCGAGTGAGGGAAATTATATCTCTATGGAAGAGCTCAAGGTTTTCTTTCTTGATGCTCCAATTTCGCCGGAAATTGTTGAGCCCGATGGTGATCCGGGGGAGATGCTCCGTTATTAGAAAAAATGATATTTGATGAACCGTTATTCTCCCTCCCCCCGAAGGAAGTTATTTTTAATAAGCCGTCAGATCTTCCAGAGCTCAAGCTCGAGGATTTTGTTCCCAACTATGAGAGCTTTATATTTGACACGGCTGAAGAGAGTAGTGGCAATCCCACTTCTCACTCTGACTTTTCTCTCCCGGCTTATGAAGCCTTTTCTTTTGATATCGATCTTTTGGAAGAGACGAGTAGTGGCAGTACCACTTCTCATGCTTATATCTCTCTTCCCGAGTACGATTCATTCCTCTTTGATAAAAAAGATCCGGTTATCCTCGAAGAGTTCTCCGGTGAACTCTCTCAGTCGGAATTTGATCATTTTTATTTCAATCTTGAGAAAGATTTTAGTCTGGGGGGAGGTGTACTTTCTCATAAGTATTTGCTTATTGATGATTTCATCCCGAACCTCCCTCCCAAGACTTTTGAACCATCTGCTTTTGAGGATGAAGAATTGATCTTAATTGTTATAAAAATCTTTCTTCCATTCCTCACATATGGTGTGATTTCTCTTTCCCTTTTCTCCTATGGGAATGAGGAAACTACCTTTGACCCCGGTATCATCCCTTATGGTTTCTACTATTAAAATATCGTGGGTATCTCATCGGAGTGGAACTTTCAAGAACCTTAGTGTTTATCCAAACATGTTTGAACGAAAGTCCGGTGGAGATTTTCTCTTCCACATGTTTCCCCAAGAACAAATGAATTCGGGGCAAGTCTAGCTAATGACTTGATCATAAACAAGCACTTCGTGGGAGGCAACCCATTCTTATCCGTGTGCTAATAAGGGTAACGTGAAGAGTTTTATCTCTTCCAGTTCTTGTGTTTTGTCTCTGTTATTATGTGCAGGATTGGGACGATGTGTGAAGAATCTCGAGTTCATGGTTTTGTGTTCCGAAAGTCCAGTATCCTTTGTCTTATCGATTAACGTTATCTTTGGCATAATTCATAAACGGTCTTAGATTTACGTAGAATGACCCTTACTTTTGAAACATTAGGGACAATGTTTCATTTGTTGGGAACTTTTAGATAGAGAAAGTGGAGAGAAAATTGTGAATATTAGATTAGATAGTGAGAAAGCTCCAACCCTCTCCCTAATGGAGGGGGTATTTATAGATACAATATATGGTGCCCCAAGTGGGCTGTGGAGTGAGTTGACAGAGGGTAAAGACCCGACCCACTCCACAAATACTTCTATAACTAAACTAACAATAATAATATTAAACTAATATTAATAAGCCTACGAGCTAACTGAATGCTAAATAGATACTCGGGGTGACCGAGTCTTCACATGAATATTTATATTCCTAACAATCTCCCCTAAGGGAGGTCACCCCGGGAATAATATTCTGAATTCTGGCATTCTTTCATATGACTTTGACTTCTTAGCTCGTAGTCTTTGATTCTTCAATGTCATTGATCTTTGTACATTCAGCAGCGAACTTTAGATGACTGTTCATCTGTCTTGGATGATCTTTGGTGACTCTTTGAGGTCATCATCCAACATATGTTTTCAAGTCATCTTTTAGCAGAATGTTTCCATGTGATGTGGTACACTTTGAGCTGACATGCTCACACTATTATGGGTCATGATTTTCAGCATCAGAGTTTGCAGAAGCAGTGTTGAAGGTCTTTTAGGTTATCATGACTTCTTTGAATATGATGATGATGTAGTGTGAGCATGTGGTGATGGATTGGCATCTTTTCTGCAATCAGCTACAACCGCAATCAGCTGCAACATCAATCAGCTACAACCGCAAACAGCTGCAACAGCAATCAGCTACAACCGCCAGGTGTTCCTGCATACGACCGTTAGTAATAAAACGTCCGGTACTTACTGGTTCGGACATCAAGATTGTTAATAGCATAGTGTGAAAACTTTCTCTAATCCTTACCAAGGCCGTTCCTAAATCGGAAACCCACAGAGGGCTTTAAAGATCTACCGTATTAGCTCAACGATTAGGTGAGTCGCTGGAGATCACTCCACGACTGTAGACCGTTTGAAACTGCCGCGCCACTAAGCGTAATCCATAAGGAATTACCTAAGTGACCTGCTTTCAGGGCTGTTTGATGTTGACCCTGGCAGGAATTTCCATTCAATCACTGAGAATTACATTCATAAATTCTCTCATAAATGTTCTGGCAGATTGCTAAGATCTGCGTAGGACTCATAAGTTTACAACTGGTGTCCTTAATGTTGAATAACCAGTGTAGAAGTAGCAAGTGTTCCTATAAGATCTTATTATGCATCTCGTGGCTCTAGACTCAATTGTGCGTTTTGATTTAGTGATCGGAGGGTGGAGAGGACTGCCACCTTTTCAATATCATCTAAATTGGAGTGAGAGAGACGATAGACATGTATTGATCTCCGTGGCAAATGAAACAAGAGTCCTTTGAGGGACCTTGAGTGGCTGGGGAGGGTTGTGCAGCGTATCACTCGGTCCATGATACTTTTTCTTCAATGTCACCAATCAACTTAGTGATTATGACAACATATGTATTGACCCGATTTCTGCCTAAAGTATAAGGAGGGCTTCTTTCTTTTCACCCTTTATCTTTACATTTCTTTTTCATTCTTCAACCCCTTCAGTGTGCTTACCGAGACTTCATCACTAGCACCTTGTTGGGTTTGTTCCAGTACTAGCTCCATCTCAGTCGGCACTCTTCCCTTATACACTTTTCTCTTTTTTTAATCATACCTAAGGACTTCTACACTAACTAGTGGATTGTCCCTGGGTAGATCCCTCCAGCTCTGGCGGGATCGTGGGAACTTATACCTAACCTTACCATCCTTATAATTCCAATCATTAAATAAAATGGTCGGTCTTTGGTGTTCTTCCACAATTGCCATTAACCAAATCTTTGAAAAAATCTCTCAAAGTGTTCATGATTATGAAACACATTTTGCTACTACTTGAGAGTTTTATATTTTTCAAATTGCTCCCCCCAACATGTGCTCGAATGATTGTTTTATAAATTTGCACATGTTAGGTAGAGCTTGCACTTTTTAAATTGATCCACTTTCAGTGAACATGACAGATTCGAGACACGCTTACATCACTAGTTAGACTAGCTTGAAATTATTACCCGGCCTGGTCAAGTCCACAAAAAGTTTCTCGAAACGGTACACTCTACTCAGACACATCCTTTTCGAGACACGCTTACATCACTGGTTAGACCAGCTTGAAATTATTACCCGGCCAAGACGCATCCTTTCGATTGATGACAGTTTAAGTTTTGTCAATTCATTGGTTAAGTCTGAGTCACGATCTCATGCGATGCCAAATCCTTTTTGTCCATTCGCTCCCCCTCAATATGTGCATCGATATACAAAAGAGTTTAGCACATATGGGACAGCCTAACATTTGAGTCCAAAACATCACATTTTCATCAGGTTTCATATTTAAATCACATCCCCCCCCCCCCCGATAAAAAATTTCAAACCTTTTGAGATTTGTGATCCCAATTGATTTAAATAAGTTAGAAAACATGGGAGAAAAAATGTGTCCGATTTAATGTATTCTGATGATGGAACATACTATGCTCACCCTTAATCTAAGAGGGAGATTCACTGCTTATTATGCACAAAGTGACTGTTATGACACGAATGATATTGACCTTTTTGCGCAGACGATGTGATCATCCGCTTCTCTGAGGGAGTCATTGGTCAACATCAATTATCCATCCACCAACAAGAACGTACAAGTATTGTAGATCCCCACTTGGCGAGATCGGAATAAATATTGCTTTGTTTCACTGAAGGTGGTGGTGGCGATGACAGTGTTGTTGTTGTTTTTACTGCCGATGTTGTTGTCGTGGTGAATACTGAGCCAAACAATAGAGTTTGAACATCTGATCAAATGGTTAGAGCTGGAACTGGCACATTCATGTTTGCTATGGAATCTGCATAAGAATATCAACACAGATATACATACATACAGATACACTATTCCTTAATAGCTACCACATAGCAGCTTGCCACATCATAATACCAAGTTCATCTCATAATCAAACCACAATCAGGAAGTACGTCAAACCACTATCTAGCATGAAGAGCAATTAGCATCATGAACATGGCAATTCACTCATATTTCAACATTCAATTCAGGGTCTTAGGGACAAGATTCTAACATGATAACTATATACCTAAGCGAATCCTGAGAACATATGCACTATATCAACAACAATTGAGCAGCAATCGACTAACAAGAGTCAAACAACATTTGAAACTCATTCATTCAGATCATACAAATGCCATAGGAGTATTAAATAACATCAATCACAATGGGTTTTCTAACTTCTCTTAGATTTTGAGTTTTAAAGTATTTAGGGAATTAAACGAGGATTCCAGATTGACACAAATGGACCTTATAGTTACATAAAGCTAGGATACTATATAAAAATTGCACATAATGCCCTAAACTTTCTAACAATTAACACATTTGGCCAATGGATATAAAGCATAGTAAATTCCTCTTCAACTAATACCCCATTAACTACAAAACCTTTTCAAAGAATTATGAGTTAACCAAGAAACCCGTTTGATGAAATAAAATTTGAATACACTCTCCCCCTCAATCAATGACCCGTATTCTAGTTAAAGAGTTGTAGTCATTGATTGAGTGACAAATTTTATGCACAATCCAAGACTAAAAGAATTTCAAACAACACGTAATCACCATGTGTCTTACAAATAATTTTCAGAAGAATCATAGAAAGAAAACTATTTGCATACAAAGAAGATTTCTCTTCCTTTTGAAGAAATGATGCACTGAAATGTACATTAGATCGGTGATGCACGGATATGAAGTAATCCATGCCCGAGTGAACATCACCCAGTGAGAGGAACAACTGTCTTTTTGGCGACGTGTTTTCCCCATTTTGAAGCGTGGGTTGCTATCTAAAGTAATAGCAAGCCATTTAGACATGTTTTAACCAGTTTGTATAACTTCTGCTCGAGCTTCATTTAAAGTCTCGTGTCATTATTGAATGACATTTCTAAGACCGTAAATGTTATCGATAAACAGAAGATATGCCTAGAACAACTATTTTTGGTCTTTTCTATTTTTCTGATTTTTATGGTTTTTAATTGGTTTTAATATTTTCTATTTACAATTTTGCGGTTCTATAATTTTCTATTTACAATTTTGTGGTTCTATAATTTTCTATTTACAGTTTAGTTTAAGATATGTACAAACTATATTATTCAGTTTATGAAGATGATGACATGAATACCAAAATGAGGATACGTTCAGTATGTGGTAGACATCTGTAGTCAACATCTCTTAAACTTTCACCACCAAAGCTTTCGAGGCTCTTGAATAATCGTCTGAACTTGAGCCTTCTCAGTTTGAAGCTTTGACAGCTTCCCCCTAAACTGAAAATCTTCCTTTTGAGCAGTTTCCAAGCTCTCTTTCAAGCTTTCATAAGGTAAGTGTACAGCGGAAACCATGGCAAACCCCATTTAATATTGCTGCTCCTTTTAAGAATAACCGTCGAGATTCTTCGATCGAGGGATCATCAAGTAGATCTGCAACGAATCATCTCACACTTGAATACTTCTTCTCACATTTCTTCCCGCTGAAGACTGAAGTAACGCATACCAACAGTATCCAGAGACCACTTCCCCCAAATAGTTGAAGTGATGCAGCCAGTCTCCTTATATGAAGCCCAGAAACCCGAAGTACACACTCAATCCCGTATGTAGTCGACATGATAACACCAAGACAGTACCATAAACGCAACTGAGTACCGGATGTCCACATTTCCTTCAGTAGGATACCGACTAACCATAGGAACCATCATACAATTGTGTACCTCTTTTATCATCAGAACTGACTTTCTCTTCCCCCATGTAGTTGGAATGATACACCAAAGGAACGAGTTAAAACACTGATTTTCTCTGCGGTTATCACATTTGTCTTCCCAGAATGACTTCAACTAAGAAGAAGTATAAAGTTCATCACGTGTACTCGTTGTGCATTCAGATGTATATCTCCCTCCCCCTTGCTGGTTTTGATACCTCAGAATCAGCAACACATTTTACGCACAAACTTGACATCTTGTGAGAAGAACAAAATTGGCTTAAATGTATTCTATGAGAATCAACCGCTACTGAAACTGTCTCTGACCATCTTTACCAACCCTCAAGTAGGCTATTTGACGAGATGACTGATGGAACAAACCCGATATACCAAACTTGACAGTGAAGTCGAATTCCCCATTCTTGTGACTTAAGCTTGCCCTAATGTTGGAAGAACGGTGTAGAGAATTAATGCTCCAAGCAAATCTCTAAATACTCAATACCCAACCAAGGTATGAGACATTAACACCTCTTACGATTATCCATAACGTCATCGGCGTGTGACACTGAGTACTGCAAAGTAACTCCTTTAAGTGATAGTTGCCCCAACTACTGGTAACTAGATAACCTAAGTCTTCAACTTAAATCTTAAGCACGAGCAAGTTATCATTGAAGGTCATGCATCCAACCAACCCCGACTTCAAGATAGAGTAAGATCATGCCTTTGAGAAAGTCAACTTCAACCCCAAATAAGTGATACCTGATCAATTCCGTAGTCACAATTAGATGCCCAACAAGTGATTGTTAGTTCGCTCACTTGTTCACACTTCTCCCCCTCAAAAATTGCATATGAGGATGCCATTTTTGATTGAACAAGTGCATATGAGGTTGATCCACTATTCACACTTCTCCCCCTCAAAAATTGCATTCAAAATTGCATCTGATGGAAGTAGATCCACCTGACGTCTCAATGCGCATGGAGCAAGTATGAAGCCTTTAAATGAGAGTAGTCAGAAACAAGAATATTCGTATGACCATTTCTCAACTCTCAATCACCATATAGTTTATTCACGTTTCTCCCCCTCAAAATTGCATATGACGGCCAACTAGGCCCAATGACAAAAATAATAAGATCCACTCCTACAGTCCAATGTTACCATGGCCCAATCCCAAATCCGGTTAACCCTAATCTTTCGAGAATAAACATAACACAAATCACACTTATATCTAACCCTAATCCAAAAGTAACAAAAAAACGCAGCCACCACTATTATCCACTCAACTACCCTACTCTTCCCTCTTCAATCCGAACACAACACGACAAATACGCAGTTCTTTTTACAATGAACATCCAGGGAGCCCCAATGGCTTCAAGATCAACCAGTAGGTCTCGGTTGGGTTTGATTGTTTTTCTTGGGTTGTGATTTCAAAAATGAAAGGAAGAAGAGAATGATAACACTTTTGTTATTGTTCTTCTTTTGAGTTTTCAGATATTGAAAATAACTTAGAAGTGAAGATGAATATGATGAAGGTTAGTTGTTAGGTATGATCATGGATTGTAATTAGATTAGGTTTTGTGAAAAAGAAAAGAAAGAAAAAAAAGATGAATTTGTTTTTGTAATTTTTTTTTCTCGGATTGGATTTTGCTTTGTTGTTTTACTGCTTTGGGTTATTACACGAAAAATCTGATTCTGTTTACACCGAGTGAAATTGTAAGTTGAAACTGGATTTGTTTGTGTAATTTGTTGTTGTAAATTCGAATACAATGGATTTGTTGTTGATTGTTCAAGTGACTGATGTTGTTGTAGGTTGTTGAATTGAGTCAACTTTAGATGACTGTGTTTAAACTTAAGTCACAACTTGTGTTTAGTGTTCAAATCGCAACTTCATTTGGCCAAAGTGCAACTCACATAATCGCAACCTCAAGCTGACAAAAAAAATGCACGAGACAGACGCTGTCACTTTCACTTTTTTGTCACTTTTTCCTTTTCAGTTCAAATCGTAACAAACTGAAACACACCAAATCACAAGTCACTGTCAGTCACACTACAAAAGAACAGAACTGTCTCTTTCCCTGCTTTTGTTGTTATACCCGTTTAAGCTACTGTCCAAGCAGCAGAATTGACATACGCAAAATCGCAACACATACCAACATCAAAGGCCTCAAATCGCAACCAAGAGCACCTTTTGACACAAATGCAACCAAGAACAATTTTTCACCACCAAAGAACAGCAGCTTTTGACAAAAAAATGCGACCAAGAACTTTTCACCACGAAACAATTCAACCGACCAGTAAAAACGTAAAACCAATTCGGACCAATTGTGTGACAAACAACAACAAAAACTACGATTACTACAACAAGCTTCACTTAAACACTTAAACTAATCTAAAGTGGTGCAAACCATAACAAAAAAAAACTTCCGTATAAACCAATTCGGACAAAATTTAAGACATCAAACCAAAACAAGTGAATGAAACCCAGTTAAAGCCCATGAACAATTAAAGCCCAACATCACAATGAGACTTGTAAACAAATTGTGACATGCGAACAACCAAAAAATATTAACAGCAAGCATAAATGATGTACGCACAAAAAAGAATAAGAAACAAGAAAAATAGGAACCACGAATCCAAGCATACAAAATCAATCGAACCTAACCATGGCTCTGATACCAATTGTAGGATACTTGAATTTATAACACAAGCACCAGATTTGTGGATGGATCGAATCTAAGAGAAAGAAAAGGGGAACTTTTAGAGAGAGAGAATGGAGAGAAAATTGTGAATATTAGATTAGAGAGTGAGAAAGCTCCAACCCTCTCCCTAGTGGAGAGGGGTATTTATAGATACAATATATGGTGCCCGAGTGGGCTGTGGAGTGAGCTGACAGAGGGTAAAGACCCGACCCACTCCACAAATACTACTATAACTAAACTAATAATAATAATACTAAACTAATATTAATAAACCTACGAGCTAACTGAATGCTAAATAGATACTTGGGGTGACCGAGTCTTCACATGAATATTTATATTCCTAACAAGTAATTTCTATGACTTGTTTGACTTTTATTGTTTTTGTTAATGTTACATTATTGCTAACTTCTCTTACTCTATTTTATTGAGAGAGTATGAAGGTTATTCCTTAAGTATAAATGGGATCTAGTGTTACCATTATATATATATATATATATATATATATATATATATATATATATATATATATATATATATATATATATATATATATATATATAGTGAGACTTTCTTGCGAGAACCATTTTATCTGCGAGAACTGAGAGAACCACCAAAAACATACATGCACGCCTTCAATAATTGTATTTTTGCACATATGTTCTAAAAACAACATATATGTTTTTAAAAAAAACATAGTTGTTCTAAAGAATTTGATAAGAAATTGGAAATACAACATTTTTCTTTGAAGGTGTGCATGTATGTTCTTATAAGGCGTGCAACGACAATATTGCGGCCTTGTGTAAGGTTTTTGTGAAAAAAGAGGATGAGTTCATGATGATATTGAAGAATATAGGTGGATACTTACGATTATTGATGATTTGCATGTATTTTTATTTTATTTTAAAAGGCGTGCATGTATGTTTTTTGTGGTTCTCTCAGTTCTCGCAGATAAAATGGTTCTCGTAAGAAAGTCCCCCTATATATATATATATATATATATATATATATATATATATATATATATATATATATATATATATAACAATATGCGCATGACGTCATTAATTGTTAGATTGCCCAGTAATGCCATGTCATAATTCCACCTAAGCACAATATGTTTAAAATTTTCGATTTTCTTGCCACATAAGCATTATTTATTTATTTTAAATTTCGGATTTGCCACATAAGCATTATTGATTTTAGTAGAAAATTCGGATTTGCCACATAAGCATTATTGATTTTGCTAGAAATTTCGCATTTAAAAATTTAATTAAAATTGGCCTTTGCAAGAATTGAACCCTGGCCATTTGATCCACATACGAATACTTCAACCAATGGACCAAGCATTTTTTTGTGATCTACATAAGAAAATATTTATGTCATGCTTAAAAAAATGATGTTGCTAAGCTATAATTATGGAATAGATTAGTATATGCTTTCTTATACATATAATATACCCGAACCCTAAAAGCATATACGTAAAAAAATCTGCACTTCATTCATAATATATTTTTTCTCAAAAACCCTAATATTCTTTTTTTTCCTCTTCTCTTCTAATGTTCGGTTTAATTTTTGTGTTTTCTTCATCACAGGTTTGCAACCATGAACGCTTCACATGCAGTGTAATGTTTCTTTGATCTATTACTTAAAATTATGCATTCTTCTAATTAATAACAACTCTTATGTTTTTATAAAAGTTGTGTTGTGGTTAACAAAAAAATGGTAAGAGGAGGGGATCAGCAGGTGTAGCGGAATCTATGATGCTCCATTCAGACAGGTTCACCTCACTCACTTTCTCTCTTTATACATTTATGTTTTTTTTTTTTTACAAAACCCTAAATCAAATGTTTGTTTTACTAAGAAGGAATTCAGATTTTGATTATTAATCATAGTCTCTTAATATATCTCTTTTTCTTCCAAAATCTTTTTAGGGTTTTAAGAATGGCTGCCATGATTGAAGTGTTCATGATATATATGCTCCAGTGAGTATAAATGGAACATCTAATGAGGTAACCTTACGTTTTATATCATAATAAAAGTTGCGAGATCTCTTCTGATATAATCAAACCATATTACCAACACACTAAATTCAATTACAGATTGGTATGCTTTAGCATGGTTTTGAGTTCAAGCTCCATTGGTGAGTTATTTCAATTTTTTTTTGCCAAATCTTCGATTGAATTGGTTACTTTTTTTTTTAACTTTGATGATTGGATGTAAATTGGTTTGTGGGTTTTGTTTATGTTTATGTTTGAATACGTTATATGATATCAAACGCCCCTTATTGTATGACATTATAATGTAGGTATGGCGGTGAAATAGCAGTCCATTGGTGAGTTATTCCACTTATTGATTTTGTCTGATTTGTATTATTGTTATTAATATGTTTATACGATGGTAATTTGTGTGCTGTTTGTTTGGTGGCTATAGATCGATAACAGAAACTCCTAAGCGGTCAAACATGCCAGAACCGATGGTATGTTTTGTTTTTAAATATATTATTATGGTAGTTACTCTCTCATATGCTGTTTGTTTAAGTATTAAGATGGTTTTAAATTGATTAATGTGAATTTAATGCATATGTATTATGGATTTGCTTGAAATTTGGTGTTTCGCTCTATGCGCTAATAATGATTTGCGGAAAAAAACAACCACTTGATTTTTTTTGGTTTGATAATACGAGAATGATAGATTGGATCAGTGGATTTTATAAAACTATTGCAGTCGAATTGGTTGTGATAATATATAAATTACAAATCCTGTTTGTGTTATATAATTTGGGATGGTGATTAGAAGTATCGAGATTAGCAATTGATTTGAAGGTTACTCGGGTCAAACTTTGAACCATATTAGCCCCAGTTTCAATTGCAAAACATGACTTAAAGTTCTACTTATAAGCCATTATATACTTATTCAGAAATGTTTTTGTGTTGCGAGTTTTGACAGGGGCCACACATCTGACTTGTGTGAGAACCGGGTCTGGTCATGTTGACGCATAGCAATCTCCCTACCCTCGGGTAGGAGTATGACTGTCTACACCCTATCTTCCCATACCCTGCTCTGGTGGCACTAATATGAATTATTTTTTGACCTGGTTTTTGGTTCATATTAACATCCATAAAACAGAAATGAACTGGGTTTGCTTGTGGCAATTTGCTCTCGTGATGCTGTGCTGCTTGATATAGGTGCTTGAAGTATAATGAAATATCAGTATTATAGTCTTTTTGGCTCAACTATTCTTCCGTTATCTGTTTTTGCTACTATGAAATCAGATTTCAGCTATTCATTCTCGTATTTTTCTGTAAGATCTAGAAGTATTAGCATTCATGGATATGAAAGATGATTTGTTAAGATTTTTCTTTTGTTTGCATGAATTTCAAGTTGCATACATGTGCTTATTATTCTGATGCTATGAGGGTTAATAAAGATGTCTGAGGGGTAACAAAATGTCAGTGTTTATTTATCATGTGGTCCAGATATAGTTTATGTCCTTATTTAATTTGCTCATATCAAGTTATATCTCAGCACATTTCATCTGTTTGCTTTCAGAGAGAAGCAGTTTCAACGCTAGGCGCCTCACGAAGGCTACTGCAATCTGCAGTACGAGACGCGGTGGCCACTTCTAGGCCCTCTAGCTTAACTTCAGAGCCATCGTTTAAACGTTTGCGCTCTGTAGTTTCAACATCCATTGAGGACTCTCTCCTTGAAGAAAGACGTCCACAAATCCGTTCGGTTGCCAGAGCACCTGCCATGGCGGTTGCCATTAAAGCTGTAGCTGATGCTGCTAAAGATGCTGTAAAGATCAAACCCTCAGGAAATGTATTTGACCGGCTTGGTCGTAGTGCTGATATACCAGATACTACTGACCACTTCACAGAAGATAATGGAGAATACGAGGGGTTTTTACAAGTTAGAGAGGCTACTGCTCCAACTTATACTGATCAGTATGACGAGGATATATCCATGCTGGAACATGATGCGGAAATAACTTCTGACTTTGGATATAGTGATGAGGGGTATAACAACATGAACACTCAGCTTGGCAGATCAGGTGGACGTTTGGGTAATGATTCTGTGATCTTACACTACAATGCAGCAAATGTTGTGGATCGGACTTTTAATAAAGCAGAGAGAGATCAGAATACTCCTCTTTCCATGGCTAATTTCTCGCATAATTTAGTAAATACTTCGTCAAATATAAATACCTGGAAACCAAGGAGGTTTCAGACATGGACAATCAAAAATTTGTACAGAAGACTGAGTTGAGTGGTGGCAACTATGGTCCGCGTGTGATCAAGGATAACAACAGTCTTGTGACTGCTAACAATGGAAATGTAAGACTATATCCAATTTATTTATTGCATACATATCGTTCAATTGTTTCCAAGCAAGAAAATTAGCTTAAGTTGTACATTTCATCTGTTTTCGCACCGCAGGGGGTACCCACTATACATGCTCAGAGGGAGATTCAGAAGACGCTGCCATCCGCAGGTGAGTGCCGTGTGTGGCTGATGTGCACATGTGTTATTTTGGCTATCTTTGTCGGGTTTCTTTGCTTCATAGTTTCATTTATATTGCTCTTTGAATGATATATGTCTGAGGAATATATTTAGGTAGTCAGTTCCAGTGAATTATATTGCAGTAATTATCCTCTACTATTCTGCAGGTGTTAATTCCACTGGTCGACCTATTGACGACGCGGATTCCCGCACCATTTTTGTCAGCAATGTAATGACCCCAGCTTTTCATTTAAACTAATTTGTTGTATCCATGTAATTGTATCTTTCATTCTTTTTAAGCTGTTCAATTTATACAGGTCCATTTTGCTGCCACTAAAGATAGTCTCTCTCGGCACTTCAACAAGTTTGGTGATGTACTAAAAGTGGTCATAGTAACTGAGGCAGCGACTGGGCAGCCAAAAGGGTTCGGTTTTTTACTTTTTATTTTCTTGCTTTAGAAAACATAATGAATGTGGTTTTAAATTTCTCGATCCGTGAGTCTTTTCATCATCTTTTTTAGTATCTTGAATTTTGTAAACTTCATGGGTATTTTGATTTAATTAGGGTCTAGGGTTCACTGTATACGGAATGTATCAAACAAAAGGCAATAAAAATTGGTGACTGATTTGCCAGGTATGCCTCATTTCCCTCAAAACCCTAATGGTATTTTTTTCATACCCATTTTACTTATTAATGATGATAACTTACAATGGATTTGTTAGTTTTTGCAGAACGATTTTACTTATTCATGATGATAAAGTACACTTATTTTTTTGTGAGTTATTGTCTGATCTGTTGGATTTGCCATGTATGAATCTTTGTATCATTTTTTATGGTTTTTTTTTTTGACAGATCATGTAGAGGAAAAAGGTATGCCTATTTTCCCTCAAAACCCTATTGATAAAAATTTGTTACCGTATATGCATATGTTGCTTTGTTTGCAGCTTTTTATAGGTTGGACATCGATTTTGCAGGTTAGTCGTCTTCTTTAACAATGTTGATTTGTGTGCATGCATGCTAATATATATTTTAAGGGTATATACTCTTCTGATATCATATAAGAATTTTAAGTTGAGCCTCAAACTTTCTGCATCAAAAAGACCAATAGCACCATCTGACAATCCAGTAAATAACTGTATCACGTTTTAAGAATATCAACTCTTCTTTTCCTTTATAAATGCATCCTTATAAAGGAAAAGAATCCCTCGCCTTTGTGCCCTGTTACGAAAACAACACCAAATTCAGGTCATTTACCCGGTTTGTTTTCTAGGTCGTAACATCTTTTGCATAGTTTTTAACCGGCTAAAGTATTTATAAACAAGCTCTACTATATTGACAGCTTCCAAACAAACCAAAGCAACAAGGTCGCAACTCTCAGTGTTACTAATAGTTAGTCTAATAGGAGTTGGCTTTTTACTACTGTGACATATTGAAAAACCATTTCCAAAAAATTTCTAGAATCCTTAACGAAGATAGTGGTTTAGGTGAGATTACATGCAGGATCACTCCCAGTCCCAACGAACTCTGAGCCTACGTCTTTCATCTCATCCAGGTCTTTAATAAACAGCTTCTTGAGTAATGGAAGGTTCCCAAGTGGAGGTAGAAACGTACAGTTTCTGCAGCGGCTAACCGAGATGCGACTCAATCATACAAATTTGGAATCCACAATCCAGCTTGGAAAATGATTTAGAAGACGATGAAGGCGATAACATGGAGAGACACGACGATGCACAAAGTAAGACAAGAAATTCGTGCTTAAATGGGAGTTTTAAGGTCCTTTCGGTTTTGTCGTTTCTCATTTCATTGTAATAAGATTTTCTTAAAATACAACTTTAAATTGCTAATTCCAAAATGCATATTGTTCCTATAAAGCCGTGTAGAATAATGATCCATATATTTTTTTTATTGCACCAGATTTTTCGTTTTTTGTTTTGCTTTGGATACATCATTAGCGGAGAAGCACATGTAAACAATGCTGCCATTTGTGTAAATATAAATGAAGAATCTTTGAAGGTAATGATAAAGCTACTATTTGTTCATATTTTAGGGTACTATCAGGTAAACACTTCTTTTTTGCTTTGGCATATATGCCAGAGGAAAGTCAAATAAAATGGAAAAAGAGTTAAACAATGCCATGCCACACATGTTAAAATTCTTATTTTATAGGCTACAATGATGTTAAATATTATTCCTTCCCTGGCAAAGAGGGCAAGCTAACAACCCTCCAAAAATAAGTAATCACAAATCGTTTGCATGTATCGGTTGCCAAATTCCTAACTGTGAAATCAGATATATGGTGACCAGATATTCCACTCATGAATTATGATAATAAAGAGAAATGTTGGAATTTTGAAGTGTCGATGTGAAGGAACCATTACGACTTCAGCAACAAAAAAACTTTGTGATTCTTGATGTGAGACCATAAGCAGAGTTTAAAGAGATTAATAAAGTTATTTTATTTTCCTCTAAGACCACTAAATGAATTAGCAATGAATTACTAAAGGCAACCAGACAATGTTTAGCCACAAATGAAAAAAAAAACGACGATAATGGCTATTTATGCTTTGAGGTACTTCTCATAATCATATATCAACAGCATAAATCGTGGGTTTTTCATGACGGACAGTTAGCTATGCATCTTAGCTATTATGAGATATTACCTTTTCACAATATACTCTTTGATTTTGCATCACTAAATTCATACAAATAAATGCCTTTCAGGTTCTACATTGCGACCATTAGTTACTGGCTATTGCAGGCAAACCTGGTGCTACTCCAGATTTTTTATCTTGCCACCACAGATCAATTTCAATGTCAATGGTCCATTGATTTCACCCAAGTTTTTATCAGGTGATTATATCTCAAAGTTATATTTCTTAGATTTACCTCTTCTCTTTTACAAGGTTTGTGGACCTACAATCAGACATGCTGGCCTACTACAATCAGGTTATTTATCATTTTATGTTGCTAGATCAGTGTTATGCTTTTTAGTTTTTCTATTAGATATTATATCTAACTGCTATCAAGTATGGGTTTTGTTTGTTGCATTTTTGACTTCTGTAAGGTCTCTGCTGTGAAATGCATAAGCACAGTAGCACTCTCTTTTCATGAAGAACATAAGTTTTTAGAGGTGATTTGGAATACTTCATGACTAAGGCATCCGAACATCATAACACTTCATGGGTACTTTGTAGAGCAAGGGCAACATATGGTGATGTCTGATCGCTGTTCCTTCTAACTGTAACACACACCCTTTTTATGTTTTAGATTGATTACATTAACAGTTTATGAGCGACTCTAGAAAATCTGTTGGTGATTTTGCAAGGCTTGGCTTGGTTGGAGGTTGAGGTGACGAATCTTTCCGCAAAAGCAATAAAAGGTAATATAAGATTGGTTAACAAGTACTTGGGTGTTTCAACTGTCTTTAAGATACATTAAATACTTCTAATGTATACCCGTTGGCTATTTTTGTTACTCCCTTTTCTGATCAAAAGAAATGGTGCCACCTTTACCTTACCTTCAAATGAACCAATGTGATTTTTACAGCATTGTAAATCGTCAAACGATTTATGCCGTAGTACCCTTTACTTAACACCGCATCTACTTCCTGCACGGTTTCTTCTTTAACCTCAGTATTATCAATCACCGCAGCAGAAGCATCTTCTTGAGGTTTAGCTTTCACCTCCTTAACCTTCTAATTATACTTTCTTTACAGATTCAGTGGGTTGAGGCATGTGACTCAAACACTCAACATCACGTTCTTTCTCTGAAGAACATAAGCATTGTGTTGATAAAAGGTGATAAAATGGTTAGAAACATAACGGGTCAAAACGATCTTGGGTTAAAATGGGCTTTTTTAAAGATATTCTCATGCCAATAGCAGTGTCATTTAATTTGTCATAATGTAGCGTTATTGCATACCATTTGGCATCATGACTATTTACTGTCGATATTATTAATGCTTTTGTGTATATTGATTTTAGTCTCTGTTGATGATCTGTATTATGTTTCGACAGCAGCTATAGCTACCATTGCATCTGCCACAGCAACCGCATCAGTATCTAGAAAAGACAATCAAATGGCCAAAACAGACATGGTTGTGGCCTGATCTGCCACCTTGGTCATAGTTCAATGTGTCAAGCATATAAGCCCGCCCGCAAATGCACCTGTAACCTCAAGATCTAATTTGTGCCCAAGTTTGCTTACTTTAGTTTTGTGTTCTGTGACTTATTATGATATTGTTGGTTGGCCAGATTATGAGTGACAATCCCGACAGTGAGTCATAATGCTCTTGGGTATGGCGCATTTCTTGGTATTTATGCCAATATCCATTATCAGCTTCTACGTGGATTTGATAGAGCTATGGTCACCCAGTTCGATGTTATTGGAGTCGGTCTGGCGTTCAGCACTGCCTTGAGGTATAGTTTTTCTATTTGGCATATAAATTCATAGTTATGGTAAACACATTTTACATTCCAGATTTTTCTCACTACTGTGTTGCATTTCGTTTTCTGACATATGGGGAATGTTTGATTATTATAACTAATCAATATCAGAAACCACACCAGGATAAAGCCCTGTCTTTAATATAAAAAATCAGTCCCATGAGTCTGGTGTAGTAAGTATCTTTTAAATATGTGTTAAATGTTATATTTTGATCAAGTTATCCTACGTGAGTTGCTATTTTCTATATCATTTTAGAACGCAATTATGGCAATTGCATGTTGCTTCGGATATAATCAAGAATAGTCGATGAATGATAAAGCATAAAGTGTCATGATGAATTTGCACACCCAAGTGAATGATGAAGGATTTTTTAAAAACAATAGGCTTGATCTTGCTGGTCCATTGCTTCGAGGCTTTGGACAGAAAAATAAGTTTAGAAGCCGTTACAAGATGATTTGGTCTTCTCCGATGCTTATGATGTGTGTATATTAAAAGGTTGAACATGTTGGTAACAGGTCCAAAATGAATACGGGTTGGGATGGGTCATTAAAATACACTTTAAGTAATTTGCATCACTTTTTTGAGCTGAAAGAGCGTGTCTCCCTTTTTGTTAATTCCTTTGACTTGGCCCACTGACAGTGTTTAAGATAATAGTTTATACTTTTCTACTCATAGGTTTGATGGCTACAAATCGTATTGATATTGTGGATCAAGCTCTTCTCAGGCCAGGAAGAATTGACAGGAAGATTGAGTTTCCAAATCCCAAAGAAGACGTATGTATTATTATCCTTGGCCCCTTCCATCCTATCCTACAGTGAAACTTACAATTACATCTTTGATATTTCCTAAATGTGGCCAATTGGGCGGGTCGGGTAATGGGTCCAAACAGGTAATAGTTTAGTACGGGTGAAAAACGATTTGGGTTTGCCAAAACACTTTTTGTCAATCTTTTTCGGATTTTTAAAAATTCAAGGATTATTGTTGCACCAATTGTTTGTAGCATGGCAGTTCACAAAATGACTCTTGGAGAGAATGCCGAGATGCCGCCATGGGTATTTCTATGTCGTAAACAATGATTATACTAAATGTTAGTTGTTTGCCATTGGTGTGAGCATACATTACTTAAAAATGTGTATTTATAGGACTGTAGGTGACAAAAAAAATGGAATCGAATGACGATGAATGGACAGGATGGAATTGGAGAATTGAAGGGGACTTGATGGTTAATGGTATATCCTTTATGCCCTCGACTCCCTCGAGTGTAGAAGTTAGTGGTGAGTATTGATAGAAGTCAACTCATCAATGTTTCGATCTATATTTTATAAAACAACTTCTGTGTATAGTTTTGATTTTTGATCATATGTATGAATACATTTAGCATTAATATTCGCTGATTATGTTTCACAATTCATCTATGGGTTACTTGATTTATTAGCTCGGATGTACTAATGTAGCAGCTTTTACTCTTTTATCGGTTTTGAGATTTAAAAGTTTATACGTGCATCACCTTTTAAAAAAAGACTTTTTTTAACCGTATTTATAAATCCATGGATGTGATGCATGATGTAGCTGTTTATGTAACACCCCAACCCGACAAGGGTAACGATATCACAATAATGGATTCACATCAGATCAAAACAAAGCATACATCTTTAGTAATACAAAAATCTCAAAGGATTACAAATGAAAATACTGAATCTACAAGGTTACAAATGAGAAATTCCAAAAACACTAATTCTAAAATACATTATCTTCTAGTCAACTCTAATCCAGAATAGCTATCAAATCTTCTAAGCCCAAAGGTACACTCTTCACTCATTCCCAGCTTCCTACTAAAACCTGCCGCAGGAAAAGAAATGCGGCTGAGCTACGAGAGCTCAGTGAACAGATATAACGGTAACAAAAGCAGTAATAGAGAGTAGTACAAAGAAAACCAAGAATACAGATCATACCGACACAAAATCAAAGCAAAAGGAATAAGGATCGGAATAAGGACAAAATAAAAAAAATAAGGAAAGGAAACAATAAAGTTATAGAATAAGGGAAAAACAGGAATCTATCATGAGCCCATATAACAAATAATATTATAGCATACCAATATAATAAAACAAACCTGTGTAGAGTGATCAGCTCTCAGACAATGTGAAAGACGTGTATCGCACACACAATCAGTCACCAGGTATAATAACAGTAAACATATAACATAAACAGAGAACAGATCAAATCTAGGATGCACCCATACGCCCCCGCAGACAAATCAATAATCATAATGATCATGGCCATAGCAGATAATAAATAAGGGACGGAACAGGTCATCACTCTCCTGCCCTAGAGTCATGTCAGAGGTGCGTCAATGACATGGACATGAAACCCTCATGCCTAGTGATTGGCTCGTAATATCAAACTGTAGGTCAAAGGTCAAATGTACTATCAAAATAATCAAAAGTCATATCTTAAGGGTACATGGCAAAAGGTTCATGTCAAACAGTCCAGAATAACTATCAAAGGTTCAAATCAGAGTTTATCAAATTAAGTTTTATCTCAAAGTTAAGTTTAGATTATAAGGACTATATCAAATGGTTTAGAAAAGAATTTCACAGGTTCATAATTAAAGTTCGTAGCAAAAGTTCATTTTAGAGGTTCTTGTCAAAAGTTCATTTAAAGCATTTCTTTAATCATGGTTTTCAATAAAATGATCTTTCCGAATAGTTTTTATAAAATAATCTTGCAAAACGGTTTTTCATAAAAATATTCTTTAAACTAGTATCCACAAAGGTTAACAAATGTCATATAAAAATAGTATCATATCACCACCCATAATCATTCTTTTAAAATAACTGATTTTTCTCAAAACATTTCCAGGTCATAATTAAAAAGGTTTTCACATAACAGATTTTTATATCAGAGGTCGTAACAAAAGGGAATCATGAAAAAGGTTCAAAGCAAAGAGAATTATAACAAGGACATCAACTCAGCAGTTAAACAGGTCAGGACATGAAAGAGAGGTCATAGAAAGCTCACAAAACAAGAGATCACATGAAAGGTTCACAAACAGAAGGGAACATAGCAATGGTATAGGGAATCCTAATAAGGAAAATGAAAAACTGAAAGAAAAGGGAATGAAAAACCCTTACTGAAAAAGGGCAGAATATATGTACCTTATTAGCAAAGCAAAATAAGCAAGACAAACACGGAACAGAATCAGGGCTCCTCCTTCTTTACACCTAAAGGAGTAGAAGACGGAATTACAAACGATTCTAACTCAGATTACCATTTTTAGTTTACCTTTTCATTTTAAGTAACTTTCTATTTTTAGTAACTTTCCAGATTTGACCGATTTTCACATTTAGCAAGATATTAATATTACAGATTAGGTTAAGTCCTTATTTCAAGATTATTATGGAATTAAGGTACATTTTATCAAGTTACAAAAGTTTAGGGTTAATTATGACAAGTATACATAGTTTAGGGTTTTAATTGTAAATTCATATAATTCAAAGGTTTAAAATAAAAGTATCACAAGTCATCCATTTAAATACATAAGTTTTCCAGAATTACACTTTTAACCTTTAAGTTTCACAAATTACAATTCATACCCCTTTAGTTATTAGAAAAATAACCACATAACAACTTTTAAAAGTTCTTTACACTTTAACAGTTTTTAAGTATGGACTGGGCCTGTTTAAAATAATTTATGAATCATATTATATCTTCGAAATAAAATTCACCAAAATTCACAGAGCTACCTCAGTTCCCCTAGTATTTTACCAAATTTTTCCAGATTTTATTTACTAGTATGGGTACGAATCAAAAATCCTTTTTACAAACCTGTTCCAGAACCGGATCAATTAAAACACCCGAAAAGTAATTAATCCTCAGCCCCATTTATAAAATTTATAAAAATCTAGAAAAATTCAAGTAACTAATAGACTCATCAAATATTACTCATTTCAAAGGAGACCTTCTAATTCGTTACGGTTTGAAAATGAAAAATAGAAAACCCAGACTGTTTTTCCAGACATACTATTCCGATTTGACACTTAACTTTCCAAAAATCAAAAAGTGATCTTCCAGGCCTCTAAAAATTACAAGGTTAATTTCTACAGAAATATATTTCATTGAATTTAATTCTAGACTCAAAAACCACTTAAAAACACTTAGTTATCATCGAGATTCGATTGATTAAAGTCGGATTAATATTCCTGATCAGCAGCAGTTTTATGATTTTATGTAAATAATTAGGGTTTCGCTTCAAAATTCGAATGGATTAAATCATGATGTGTATTGATTAGCTTATTAGTGATACGAATAGAGCAGGAACACAAGATCAAAGCCTCCTTGTGGTTGTTTTGTGGATCGACAGCAGCAAACAAAGAGAGGCAGCCAAGAACTTTGTAGAGAGAGAGTTTAGGGTTTCAAAAAAATATTCGGCATATCAAAAAAAATAAGGGAAACCGACCTATTGATAGGGGAAGGATGGGCCAAGATTGAAGTATTATCATTATGGATTAAGGCCCAAAGGTTGTGCACAAGTGTCAAGGTCAATTCGGCCCAAAGGAAACGCATAAGGGAAAACGTGCGAATGTTTTATTAATTTCGACCCATATGAACTTTCTTAAAACGTGCCATACTTTTATATTATAAGGTTTCCCGTAACATTTCGTATTTACTTTAGGTTATATGTTCATATCATATAATTTGGAGTCATAACATGTTGTATAACTCGAGTTTTAATTTATAGCGTATTTCATAAGTTCTTAAAATTTTAAATTTAGAGGGCATTTTGGTCTTTTTACATGTTATCTGAATTTCAGGTATTACAACTTCTTCCCCACTAACAAAAAAAAATTTCGTCCTCGAAATTTGCAGAAAGCAGAAAGAAAAGAGAACAGAAACAAAACAAGGACATACCATACTAATAGATGATAATCGGATTCTCTTGGAAGAGACGTAAGAATTACACAGAATTTTGACGGATATGCCGTCCACAGGATTTGATTTGACAAGTCAGATTAGAACGTACAGGAATAGATTATCGATAACATCAATTGGTAGAAGTTCTATAACAGAACCTAAGATTTTTATCGGGAGTCCAGAGGTCAGTAAAATGCATGACGAGAATCCAGACGTATCAATTCGCATAACGGTGAAAGCAGATTACGCGTAAAGATAGAATGAACTTAAAGTCTCACTAACGCAGATAACCTCAAACAGTTATCAGAATTTCTAAAGCTCTAAGGCACTTCTCGAAATATCTGATGCCCACAACAAGTGCACGTTATATGATGTAAGTATTATCACGTTGGCCAGACGTCATAATACTGGCATCATATAAATATGCCCTCATGATGGTCATACTTTATCTCAAGTCGTGAACAGAACAACTTATCTTAATCTACCTAGTCTTTCTATGGTCTCAGAGGTCATCAAAATCGAATACCCTAACTAAAAGGAGAACGAATCACTCGAAAGAGTTAACGGAAGTCCCAGAATGTCTATCCGAATTCGGTACTTCGTTAAAAGCATCAGATCATCCTTCATTCGTCCAAATTCACATAACAAAACCATCGCCCAACATACGCAGAATGAACACAGAGCGGAATTACTAATAGGGAACCTAAATCATTCAAAGGATTTTATCATCAGGTAACCGAAATTTAAATAGGTCAAGAGGAAATGAATTACGTCATCCATAGCTTCATCCATCACATAATTAATTCTTCCAAACACAAACGTTCACTTCAGAATTTTCTTCCATTCAAAATCATGATCTCGATTTCCATTCTCAAGTCTGCTTCTGGTCTCAATTCATCTTAGTACAACTAAAATGAATAGAGAAGCAAGACTGCGAGTCTTGGACAGGTCTACTAGCACAGTTCGGAATTCGCCAACTCAGACTGCTGTCGTTACTGGATGCCTGGTAGTGGTGTCTGCTACAATCTCTGAACGCCAATCAAATATACTCTTCCAGAACAAAGGTCATTCCATTTAATACGAAGATGGTCTACATGTTCCTCGTTCGTCTCAGAGCAAAAACATGCTGTCATACTATGACAATTGTCCAAATACTCGTGAAAACATGATTTTATTAACCAATACAATTGGCATTTATTTAAAACTCATAATGGTCACAACGAGTACGAAAACAGCTTCATGAATCACTTCAGGGAAAACTTCATATTTACATCACATCACCTATCTTCCTCTTTACGAATAAAACTGAAATGCTTCACGGAAGTTACTCTCAGTTAGCCATCTCCTATCTTAGGAGTTCTTGTGGTTGCTTCATCAGTCCTTCAAACATTAAATGAGGTCGTCTGATACAAAATTTAAAGGATAGAATAATTTAATCATTGATACGCGGCAATGAAAAGTGATTACGGTTAGGATTAGAGTGACTGATGTGATTAGATATTTGATTTTGCTTTTATAATAATTCTAAATAACAAATTAAAAACAGATATACACAAGAAAATTAAACGCGAATTAAAATAAACTAAAACGCGTAACGGGAAAGCTAAAATGGGACAAAAACTGAAATATATGAAATTTAAAACCTAAAAATGTAAAATTACTTAAAACTTATTAAAAAACTAAAATTATATTTTTTACACTTTTTATTTAATTATAATTAATTATTTATTACTTAATAATTATTTAAAACTAATTTAAATTATAATAAATACTAAATAAACAAAGAAAAATCTAAAACATTTTCTATAAATATTATTAAGTGAAAAGAAGCTAAGAAAATTATAAAAATGAAAATTACTTAATTAAAAATTTAAAAAGATAAATTCTATTAAATAGAAGCTATCACTATTTTTCTATTTTGATTTTCTTAAGGTCTAAAAATATAATTATATTTTTCCTAGATTATAAATGACAAAAGAAAATTATGAAAATTAAAATTGTATTTTTCTGATTATTATTCTATTTATTATGATTTAATTACTAATAGAAACTAATTAAAAAGATTAAAAATATTAAATGACTTAGGAAAAATCTGAAAAATTCAGGATAAGTCTAAATTAATATTCTTAATGCAGGAAAATTAAAATCAAAAGTTATCTAAGCCTAATGAGCTGATTTGGGCAGATAAGCAGTTAGCAAATAAGCCCAAAATAAGCTAAAAAGCTAGAAAAATAACCAAAAGCTAGAAAACAGGATTAAACAACTATATTAAGCATAAAACAACTGAAAAGCATAAATAAGCACAAGAAATTAGCAAGAATAGCACTAGGGCAGTTGGCTTGGAGGCTTTTTAGAACTTAGGATTTTGCAAACAAGCTAAGGACTGTGAATTAAGCTATGAGCTTATGGAAAGAGCTACTAGGGACTGAGACACACCTAAATGAGCTAATGGTTTCAAGAAATGCTGGCTGATAAGCCAGACAAGCTCAAAACAAGCCAAAGCTTGTTTGAGCCTGCTGATGTGCAGGGTGCACAGGGCAGAAAAGCCCTTTTTGCAGGCTTATTTTGATGGCTTATATGAGTTCTAAAAATC
Source organism: Artemisia tridentata subsp. tridentata (assembly GCA_021014915.2). Taxonomy (NCBI): domain Eukaryota; kingdom Viridiplantae; phylum Streptophyta; class Magnoliopsida; order Asterales; family Asteraceae; genus Artemisia; species Artemisia tridentata. Next base: position 14,653,004 of record CP139509.1, read on the forward strand.
AAAACAAAAATACTAGCTTAGGGACAAGCTGGGTGAGAATGTTTTTGCAAAGAACCAGCTTATGAGGGCTTATGAGGTGGGAAATAAAAAATCATCTAGGGTCCACAGAAACCACAAAATCTGAAAATGTTGCCTTATGTGGTCTGTTTGTTGTGCAGAGTTGCATAGGCTAAGGGACACCAAACCAAGCTTTGTGAATACACAATATGGTCCAAATGGGACTCAGAAAAGCTACCTATAGGAGCCAAAAGAGCTTGTGGCAATAATTGACTTATTTGAGTTAGTTAGGGTCTCAAATTAACACAAGCTACTAAAAATGTGATTTTCTATCAATACTGCTACTAAGAACTTCAAAACAGATTATTTTGGTCACAATAAGCTAGTACAAAGTTGGGCTATTGGTAAATGTACAGTAAATGACTTGTTTGACCTTGTTGACCTGCTAAACCAAACACCCCTTAATAGGGTACTGATGATGATTTGAATTAGCACAAGACTTTTTTAACTTATGGAGTCTATTAAAAAGGTTTCACTAACTAAGTTAAGTACTGATTAGCTAGTTTTAAAACAAAATTAAGCTAGATAATAAGCTATGCTAAATTTGGCTAACTTTTGGCTTTTTTAGAGTTTTTTAAGTAAAATAATGAAAAGCTATATAACTACTGATACAACTAATGAAATGAACTTAGAAACTAATGATAAGCAAGAAACAACAATAATAAGCTACTAATAAGCTATTGCACAGTACACTATTGTTTAATGCTAAAAATTTTAGAAAGCTTACAACTGTATATGCTATGGAACTGAGAGAACAAGGACCAAGAACCAATCCTAGCTTGTTCACACAAGCTAGAAAACACCAGAAAAGCCTTCCTGATTAGCTTTTTTTTACCCAGAAACAGCTTATTGGCCACCAGGTTGACTTTCATTGACTTTCTTGAATTTCTTGATTTCTTGAATTCAGAACAGGATTAAGCTAAAATAAACTTACCACACGCTATAATAAGTGATGCGTGCGATGTGTCGTTGCGGTTTAGCAGTTTTAATGCCTAATCAAGTTTTAAATTTATATTTAGCCGACTTATCAATAACACACACACTTAACGAGCAGTGTACCCGGTCAGTATGAATATAATGGTAAGTAGAGTGTCGATCACTAAGAGTGGAACGTATTATCTAGTTATTCTAATCAGTATTTTAATATACTAAGTTAGCTATACAACCTAATCTAACGCAAGGGGGTTCAGCCTGAGAGACTGGCACGATTTGGTTGCAATTAAATAATAAACTAAACCAATAGGCACGAATCAGCAAGTAGCACACACGTACACAGATAAATACTCGAGACAATAAGAGGGCTGTCCTGATAATAAGTAGTTTGTCACTTGTTTTATTGCTAGTGTTATATGAAGTGTATAGTTCGATGCAACGCACCGAGATTAAGTCCTTTCTCGTTGGTTCTAATCTTATCGGCGAGTAAACCCTTAATGATTACTTATGACTATCCCGTTTATCTTTCTCCTACTTTTCTACAGACCAGAAAATGCATAGGCATCTAATAAATAGGCGAGGGCAGAGGCATGGCGACCCGATTAACGCTCAGCTAGCCACAGAGGTTATCAATGCACTAATAAAAGTCACCAATGACATCAACATATAAACTTTAATTAATGAGAAAGCAGTTTTAAGGGAGTGCAACCTTTCCGTTGTCACATTACACAAGCCACCAATCTTGATGAATTAAAGTTTACTAACACAATAAAACAAAACTACTTAATGAATTAAACACATGCAGCACCTTCTTACAGCTCTTGTATCTTTGATTTGGGTGTGTCTTGTGCTGCTGCCTTGACTGAATTCGTCCTAGGTTTCTGGTCTTCGGTCTCGTATATAATATATGTCACATCGAATTCGTCTGGTCTTGGGGTATTTATAGTTTCTGTCTGAGGGTAAGATGTCCAAGATTATAATATTCAGGAATATTCGTACACCGCCAGAAGATGCGGCGTATCTTCATCTTTGGATGCGGCGCATGTCCTCTTGTATCTTGGATCGTATCTGGTGAAATATTGATAGTGATGCGGCGCATGTAATGAGTGAGATGCGGCGCATCTGGAGCAGAACAAGTTGGTTATTCTTCGTTGACCAAAGTTTCATATGCGGCGCATGGGATAAATCCATGCGGCGCATTCTTCAAAGTCAGGCAGTGGTCTTCATTCTCTTCATTCCAACAACCAATTCCAATCTTGATCATTTTACTCCGTTTTTAGTCCATAATCGCTAAGTTTCACCAAATGCTTGTTTTTACCTGAGAATTACAAAAGTAAACGATTAAGTATCAATCCTCATACATAATATAGTAAAACAAGTCAAATTAATAGGATAAATGATAGTAATAAAATGTACTTATTTGAGTTCATCAATAAGCTTGCATAAGCTTATAGAAACAACTGATAAGTTATTTCAATTACTACTTATTTGATTCGAATTATCAGTACAACATGGAATTTTAGAATTAACATTAGCTACTGGATATTGGACAAAGATTAACAACAAACACATTTAATTTACTTTTTATTGATTGTTGAACTTGAAATTACAATTTATTGCTACTGAAAATTAAAGGACGATTATGCTACTATTACCTACTTGCCAATTAAGGCTACAAAAGCTTTCTATTTATACTAAACTATGGTGGGATCTTCATCCTATCTTCCTCTGAACACATCTTGGCCTTTGAATAGTCTTCTCATGATTTCAGTCGTTGATATGATTTTTGGCGCCAAAATTGAGTTAGTGGGAAAAATCCACTAACTCTGCTAAATTGTGATGATGAAGAAGCATTGAATGCATTTGGCATGTTAGGTAACGTGTTGAGGAGGAGGGGGGATAAGATAGCCAGCTGTGGAGATGGTGGTATTGATGGGTGGTTTTGGCGGGGTTGTATTGAAGAAGACAAGTCAAACTTGTCGTTTGACTGTGGGTTAAATAAGGGAGTCGGGTATGGGCTTGGGTAATAATAAGTGGGTTGGGTTGTTTATTATTGGGTTGGGTTTAGTGAAGCAGTTGGGTTTTTTTTATTTAGGATTGGATTTGGATTTGTTTTAAGCTTTAAGGACAATAGTTGTAAATGCTGAAAATCCAAGGACCAATATTGCCAATAGTGAAAAATAATTCCAGGGACCATGTGTCAAGTTTCCATAGTAAAAGGACCATAAAGTTTAATTTGCCATTTTTTTTTTTTGCAAACCAAGGACTATTTTTGACAACTTTTGAAACTCGAGGGACTAGACTTGCCATTTATGCAAACTTTGCTTATTTTCACTTGTTTTTAATCTTTTTGCATCTGAAACATATAAAAACACAATACAATGATATTTTCTGAATTTTGAAGCATAACTGCATGTTTTTAAATGTTTTTGCAGTTAAAATGTGACAGAAATGATGAGTATTTAGACGCTCATGAATCCCCCACACTAAACTATTGCTAGTCCCTAGCAATCTTTTATGAAGTTTTAATGGATTTTTCTCTTTACCAAAAGCCATTACTTCTGGAGTAGCCAATGTTTTAGTATGTGATACTTTGGTACAATGATAACCAAATGATTTTGAGCAAATCATCAGCTGTCAACGGATTTGATTTGTCTTTACCAAAAGCCGTTTGCTTCTGGACTAGCCAACTCTTAGATAAAATACAGTTATTATCTTTGGTGAGCTGATTACCAATCATGGTTTTCTACTGCCTTTACCACAAGCCATAACCTTGCGGGCTAGCCAACTCTTCACTTATAAAGATATGGTGAGTCGAATACCATACAATTTTCGGCAAATTGTAAGCCATCAACGGATTTGAGACATCTTTACCAAGATCCGTTTGCTCTCGGATTAGCCAATCCTTATGTGGGTTAGACATGGCGGACTGATAATCATTTATTGCGTTCTAAGCGAGAAATTTTTTTTTTAAAATTTTGGCTAAAATGGGGGTACTAGATGGTACATTTGATCAAATTCGCTAGAATTCCCCCCCACACTTAGAACTGAACATTGCCCTCAATATTCAAAGAACCGGTTGTTAAACCAACACTTAGAACGTGAAAGGGAAATACTAATAGCCATTATTTTATATACACACACACATTTTTTTTTTTTTTTTTTGAAATTTGCATATATAGTTATATACAACATGTGGGGCATCTCCCCCACACTAGGGTGAGACATGGTGAAAACCCATGTTTTACTACTGTTTTTATTAACCGAGTCGCTAGCTTGACTCGACCCCGAATTCATTTGTTCATGGGGAAGTAAGTGGAAGAAACCATCTCCATCGGACTTTCATTAAAAATGTTTGGATAACCAATTGAACATAAGAAAGTTCCACACCGATGAGATAAATCCGGCATTTAAACCAATGTTAGATGGACAATGCCGGGTTCAAAGGTAATATCCTCACTCCCGAATGAGTGAAAGATAGGGGAAATCACCGGGTAGGTGAAGGGAAGAAGAGAGATCTGAATAGCAATTAAGACAAGAACTTCCTCCTCAAGAATTGCATACTCAAGTGGAGGAGGCAAGTCCTTAAACTTGATCTCAGGAAATTTATCAGTTTTCTCAACTGACTTGATTTTCTCATTATGAAGTTCAACGGGAGGGAGAGGAGGGGAATTGTCCTGATTCAACAATTTCTCAAGAAGAAGAATATCTCCCTCCAGATCAATCTCAGCGTTATCAATTCCTTCTAGAAATGAATCACACTTGAGAAAAGCCTCGATCTCTTCCAAATTGGAATCACTTCCCTCAAACGGAGTGAGAGAAGGGGAAGAGTCGGAAATGATAGGCAGAGAAGATGTGGTGGGATTACCACTCACAGAATTATGAAAATAACCAATACTTTCATGAGAGTACTCCTTTGAAGCAACATCAATGACATCGATTCGGTTAACCGATTTAGAATCATAATTTGAGGAGTACCTCGAAGTTTGATCATGGTTAAAGGTAACAGCTTCCTTATCCACACGCAAGGTGATCTCATGCTTAAATACATCAATAAGAGCATGGCCCGTTTTTAGGAATCCTCTTCCAAGAATGAGAGGAACCTTTTGATCTGCGTCGAATTCAACAACCACAAAGTCAGCTGGAAAATGGAACTTACCTACTTTCACAAACACATCTTCGGCAATGCCGCAAGGATGAGATATGGAATGATCTGCAAGCTCAAGAGTCATGCAAGTAGGGGTAAGAGCCGGAAGAGAAAGTTTCTTCCATACTGAATGAGGCATCAGGTTGATGCTTGCACCTAGATCGGCCAAGGCATAGCATTCAACCATTCCCGGAAATACACAAGGTATTAGAAATTTTCCAGGATCTCCAAGCTTTTCCGGAAGCTTTTTCAAGATAACTGCTGAGCAGTTCTCATTTAATGGAGTTTTAGCCATTTCAATCAGTTTTTCCTTGTTGCTTAATAAGTGTTTGATTGTTGATGCAAACTTGGGCATCAGAATGATAGCATCCGCAAAACTTATGTCAAAATGTAATTCTTTAAAGATTTGAAAGAATTTGTCCATTTGTTGACTAGCCTTCTCACGGAGCTTTTGCTCATTTAAGCGCGATGGGTAAGGAATATAAGGTTTGGATTTAGGGGCAATGACTTCCGGAGTCTCAACAGGTTCAAAGACAACTCCTGGGTTGGATTTCTTTTTAGGGACAACCGGAGGATGGACATGTGCTGTACTTTGTGGGATTGGAATTTGCACTTTGTCTGTGGTATTCTCCGTCTCTTTTTCCATTTCAAACAACGGAGGAGGAATAGGACCAGATGGTCCCTCATAAGCAGCACCACTCCGAGTGGTGATAGCTTTGACGAAAGTGGTATCTTCATCATCATCACTGTCATCAAGTACACTGACAGGAACAGCATTGAGCATATCGGAATAATATCTGGCTGTTCTTTGCTCACTACGTTTGCTTGACAAACTTTTAACCGTAAATCGTGATAGAGTAGGATCTATTCTTGACGGTTGAGGAGCAATTGTGGGTGTAGATTTTTGGATGACCGAGGGTTGGACGTATTTAGCACTTCCATTGTTAGTGGGAAGTACCGGGTCCTTTATCACCTTGAGTCCAACATGAGCTTTACCACTATGTGTAGTGACAGCTTTGAGTTCACCCCTTGGGTTAATAACAGTGTTACTTGGGAGACCTCCCGAGGTAGAAGGTAGATCAGTTAAAGACTTTTTGATCTGGTTTAATTGGGCAACCAATAACTGGTTTGTCTCATATTGTGTCTTATTTGTCTCCTCTTGGGATTTTATGAATTGCTTAAGCAACTCATCTGAGGACGTCTGATTTTGGTTTTGGACATTCCATGGTTTTTGGTTAAAGTTACCCTGATTCTGACCTCGGTTTTGATTGAAATTTTGGGAATCGTTGAAATTTTGTCCCTGATTTTGAACAAAGCGATTTTGATTATTCTGATTTGGCACGGGTGGAAAACCAGGTGGTACTGATGCGTGTCGTGTGTCGTTGCGGTTTAGCAGTTTTAATGCCTAATCAAGTTTTAAATTTATATTTAGCCGACTTATCAATAACACACACACTTAACGAGCAGTGTACCCGGTCAGTATGAATATAATGGTAAGTAGAGTGTCGATCACTAAGAGTGGAACGTATTATCTAGTTATTCTAATCAGTATTTTAATATATTAAGTTAGCTATACAATCTAATCTAACGCAAGGGGGTTCAGCCTGAGAGACTGGCACGATTTGGTTGCAATTAAATAATAAACTAAACCAATAGGCACGAATCAGCAAGTAGCACACACGTACACAGATAAATACTCGAGACAATAAGAGGGCTGTCCTTATGATAAGTAGTTTGTCACTTGTTTTATTGCTAGTGTTATATGAAGTGTATAGTTCGATGCAACGCATCGAGATTAAGTCCTTTCTCGTTGGTTCTAATATTATCGGCGAGTAAACCCTTAATGATTACTTATGACTATCCCATTTATCTTTCTCCTACTTTTCTACAGACCATAGAATGCATAGGCGATCTAATAAACAGGCGAGGGCAGAGGCATGGCGACCCGATCAACGCTCAGCTAGCCACAGAGGTTATCAATGCACTAATAAAAGTCACCAATGACATCAACATATAAACTTTAATTAATGAGAAAGCAGTTTTAAGGGAGTGCAACCTTTCCGTTGTCACGTTACACAAGCCACCAATCTTGATGAATTAAAGTTTACTAACACAATAAAACAAAACTACTTAATGAATTAAACACATGCAGCACCTTCTTACAACTCTTGTATCTTTGATTTGGGTGTGTCTTGTGCTGCTGCCTTGACTGAATTCGTCCTTGGTTTCTGGTCTTCGGTCACGTATATAATATATGTCACATCAAATTCGTCTGGTCTTGGGGTATTTATAGTTTCTGTCTGAGGGTAAGATGCGGCGCATCTAGTAAGTAGATGCGGCGCATGTACTTAACTTCGCGTGGGGTCCAAGATTATAATATTCAGGAATATTCGTACACCGCCAGAAGATGCGGCGTATCTTCATCTTTGGATGCGGCGCATGTCCTCTTGTATCTTGGATCGTATCTGGTGAAATATTGATAGTGATGCGGCGCATGTAATGAGTGAGATGCGGCGCATCTGGAGCAGATTAGTCTTGATCTTGTACATTTCAGTAGACTCTTAACTTCTTGCATGTTTTGCTCCATAATTAGTCCAAAATCGCCAAGTTTCACCAAATGCTTGTTTTCAACTGAGAATTACAAAAGTAAACGATTAAGTATCAATCCTCATACATAATATAGTAAAACAAGTCAAATCAATAGGATAAATGATAGTAATAAAATGTACTTATTTGAGTTCATCAAATATCCCCCCACTTGAACTTTACTTGTCCCCAAGTAAACCTTAGAATTAATCTTATGAAAATGTATCATAAAAATGTTAGGATTTATTTTTATATTTAAGCATGTATTCGTCTTTGTCATAATCACACAACTAAACACTTAACGAATTAGAAGTAAAGTAAAATAATTTGATAAAAGCAAATCTAATCGTTTAACTGTCCAGTCGTGACGAATATTCTATCATAAGCTTGGCAAGTATACACATCTCCACCACTAAAGCTAAGGAATAACAAGTCTAAAGCGGTAAAAAGGGTTTTTTAGGCTTAAGGGTTAATTATTCTTAATCTCTATCGATCTCAAATTCCAGAAAAGGCGACAAAATCACAAATACATGATCGAATCCACGAACACGATACTTGCAATTGCTCAAATCCTTAACTCGAATAGGCTAAAGATAGGTCCAAACTTCACCAATAATAATATATCAAAAAGGGCGACAAAATCATAAATACATAGCCGAATCCACGACTACGATACTTAAGATTGCTCAAATCCCTAATCTCAATAAATCAAAGGTTTGGTTGGATAAAGAATAATACAGGGTATGGATATATTTTTGGGATATAAATTGGTGTAAAATGAAAAATAAACAAAACAAATAAATTAAAATCCTAAGTGTGGTTAATCACTATCCCAACCATCCCATGAATAAGACTCATATCATTGAATAACTCACGCTTTAACACTTGAAACACACGCTTTTGGTAGACACGAATTATACTCAACAAGATCTTAATCAAAGAATAAACCTTAGTTGACGTTCCCATAACTGCCAACTCCCATTCAATCCATAAATATATAGTACAACAAATAGTGGTGATATCGACCACTTACATAACTTTACATCGTTGGTTTAATCAAACATCCAACTTTTTCTTTTTTCTTTTTTTTTTTTTTTTTTTTTTTTTCAACATAAACATAGATGTGTAAAATTTCACCACATCACTATAATGATAATTCTGGATAATTTTTCCATACTTTTCATAACTTCAGAAATAACGGTAATAGTGAAAGTAGTAAACACACGAAAAATAAACTCAAAAATATACAATATTTACTTTCACTCCAATTGCATTGTGCAATTTCCCGACCTAACCATAGATAATGAATTACGCACGCGAACACAGGTAATGTAAGGAAACACACTTTGCCTATAGCAATTAACCAACCACGGATTCTAATCTACAGGGTAGGCTAAGGTGTAAGGGTGTAACGAAACATTTTAAACATAGGTGTAAGAAACGAACGGAATGGCTCTGAGTGTTTTTCTAGGGGTATCTTACTCTAAAAATGAGAGTAACAAAGGGTTTATACGGGGGTTAACTAACCAGTGTAGTTAGCTAATAACACATAACATATAAAGGCTATTTGGGTGTAATCCTAGAAATTCACCAATTTAGACAAGTCATTCCAATTATATAAATAATACCCATTATGGTGGTCTCGAATAGTATACAAGCCAAGTTCTAAAGTTTACAAGTCACCGGCACACTCATAGATTTGTGAATTTTGAAAAATCACAATTTTTGAAAATAACGTCATGTGTGCAGCTATGCAACTTAGACTTTAAACAAAAACATGCAAAAAAATTTAAATTTTATATATTAAGCACATTTTAAGCATATTTTGAAAAGTTTAGGACAAGTAAGTGTTAAGTGTTCTAATTCTCCAATCCCCCCACTTAAGTTAAACAACGTCCTCGTTGTTTGTATGAAAGGTTAAAAAAGTGGAAAATAAAAGAATTAGGACAGAAAAACTCCCCTGAGATTTGCTCGGTATGATCCTCCATTAGTATTAGAGCAAAAATCATCTTTCTTGTGGATTAGAACGTTTAAGCTTCATATTCGATGTATCCACAGGAAATGCAGGAATCTATAATACCACCAAGGCTTCAAAACACACCTAAGGTAAGAAAGGTTCAACTTGCATAACACATTAGTAGTTAGGTAAAAATAAAACATAAAAATTAAAAATTAAAATCATCAGGTCAGTCGATGCGCCGTATCTTATGAAAGAAGATACGCCGTATCGAGCCTGGAATAATTACGGATCAGAATAAAAGATGCGCCGCATCCTTAACCAGGGATGCGCCGCATTGAAATAAACTGATAAAAAGTTTTAAGTACGAAAATAAAAAATGCAGAAAAATAAATAAAGTTAGATATGACCATTGCAGGAGATGCGTCGCATCTCAGGATTGAGATGCGCCGTATCCTCCGCGGCCTGACTGACTCGACACAAACAGAAAATTAAAAGATAAATTCGGGTTGTCTCCCGGTAAGCACTTGTCTTTATTCCAGAGTCTTCAAGTTAGACTCACGTTCAGCTCTTTAATATCGATCATTGAAGGAGTCGGAAACGTCGCGCTCCCTCGTCGCCAATTCAGTAATATTGAACATTCCTTGCTCGTCCTTAATTTCCACGCCGTTCTTCTTTAATATCTGTATAAACAAAGTTCTGTCCCTTTCGGGCAGAGATGACAAAATGATAGACGGGAAATTCTTATTATCATATAAGCATAAATAAGCAAGGTGGGGTGGTAGTTCAATAAACACATCATTATTCAAACTCTTTTTCTCAACTACTCTCCTACGTTTGTTAATTACTACACAATCATACCACTCATCATCAGAATCATTGACAACATCGCGTCTAAGTTCGGTAGGTACATTAAGGTCAATAAATTCCTCAAAGTTCTCATGATTAGGATTAGTTGAGTTGTTTTGAATCAATGTTTCTCCCATGAGCCTAGCTTCAAGATCGAGGTCCATACGCTCTCTTAATCCTAGCACATAGACTCCTCTAATTATGCTTTTAACAGGATCTTGGCACTTATAGATTAGTTTATTATTCCCTACCCTTAATGAGATTTTTCTTTTAAACACATCAATCTTAGCATGGGCAGTAGACAAGAAAGGTCGACCAAGGATTAAAGGAACCTTAACATCCTCGGGCATATCTAATATAACAAATTCTACAGGTAAAATAAACTTCTCAATCTTAACTAGCACATTATTAGCAATCCCTTCAGGTCGTTTTACAGTTTTGTCAGCCAATTCAATAAGTAATTTAGTTGGTGCTAATTTTCCTAGTCCTAGGATTGTGAATGTCTTAAGAGGCATAACACTAACACTAGCTCCTAAGTCAGCTAACACATTATTGAAAGATATATTATTAATTGAACAAGGGAGAGTAAAACTTCCTGGGTCTTTTTCTTTATGAGGCAAGGCATTTAAATCGGTTGCAGAGCTTCCTTCTTTCATTGTAGCCTTGATCTCTTCTTCAATCTTTGTCTTTTCCTTGAGTAGTCTCCTTAAACTGATTGAAGAATTAAAGAAAAATTCGGGTCTTGCACCATCATTACCATTCATCGATCTTCTAGGCAAGCAAGGAGTGACTTCTTCAGTGGTGCTTATGGCCTTGACATGATCCCTCGGGTTGGTCTCAGTTGAGCTAGGTAAACTTCCATATCCCCTTTCTTGAAGAACTTTGCTCATTTGACCAATTTGTTGTTCCAATGCTTTGATCGAAGCTCCTTGATTCCTTGTAGTAGTGTCTGTTGAAGCTCGGATTTCTTTGATCATAGCAGTATTCTCTTCATGTCTTTTAGCAGCGTCGGCCATAATTTGCTTTAGAGTGTCATCTAAAGTCTGCCTCCTCTCTTGATAAGCGGGATTAAAGTTGTTCTTTTGATAGAATCCCGGGGTAGCTTCCCTAAATCTTCCTGAAGGTCGGAATGGTTGTCCAAATTGGGTGTAATATGCTTCTTCAAACGTCTCACTTTCATTCTTATTCGGGCAATCTTTAGTGTAGTGAGGTCCTTCGCACTTTTCACATCCAACTTGGGCAGCATACACTCTTTCATCACGCTTCTTCATCTCTCTACTAATTTTATCCAATTGAGCCTGAATAGCAGCAATCCCGTCAAAATTAGTGCTGCCCTTAGATCTAGTAGAGGTCCCATCGTGCCATTTTTAGAATGATCAGCAGCTTCTTGGATCGCTTTCCTAGCATTGGCTGCACTCATTTGAGGCACAGCTCCCTTAGCGTCCAATATTTGTCTAGTAGGCACGTCCAATCCTTGATAAAACAATATTATCTCCTGCATAGCGGTTAGATAGTGTTGAGGACATTTTACCAGTAAATCTTTAAATCGTTCCCAAGCTTGATAAAGAGTTTCATCAGGCTCTTGCTTGAAACTGTTGATAGCCTCCATCTTTTTAGCAGTCTTAGCAGGTGGACAATATCTCTTCAGGAATTTGCCCTTCAAATCTTCCCATGTAGTGATTGAACTTGCAGGTTCATTCCTTAGCCACTTGTTAGCAGCTCCTTTTAGTGAGAGTGGAAAGATTCTTAGCATGATTTGATCGTCAGTCACTCCTTCTGAAGTAAACAAATCCGCAATCTCGAGGACCTTTTCAACATGCTCATTAGCATCCTCATGTTCCGATCCACTGAAAGCATTCTCTCTTAGCTCCTTGAGAAACTGACCCTTCAATTCAAACTTTGACTTGTCATCAAACTTTGGTCTAGCAACTCCTGAAGTATAATCAGCACGGGTTTTGTTCATGTATTCCTCCATAGTTGTGTTTTCGCCCATTATTTCTGTTTCTTCTTCCTCTTTCTCTTCAGAAAAATAATCAAGCTCGAATGAACTTGAAGTATCAAAGCTTTTTGTGTTGAAAAGCCTTTTAAGCGAATGAAAGACTCGTTCAGGATCTTCGAAAGGTTGAATCAAGTTCTTCGTAGAACTCCTGGTCATGCACTTCCTGAAATCAACACAAAACTATCAGTAGGGTATGCTCGAGAAAGTAATATATCAGAAAATTAACAACGAAAACGGAATACGAAAAATTAAAGTTACTGATATCTGCAGACGATGCGCCGTATCCAAAAAGTTGGATACGCCGTATCTTATAATCGTTAAAATTAAATCAGACTTTATTCAGAAAATAGATACGCCGCTTAGAAATTTGAATGCGCCGTATCAATTTTAATTATCAAAAATCGATATACTTATTAAAATTAAATGCGTCGTATTAACAAAAGTTAATGCGCCGTATCTTCGTTACGTTTCAAAATATAAGATTTTTGATTCAGAAGATGCGCCGTATCGATAAAAATCGATACGCCGTATCTGTTTAATAATTCGAAAACTGTTTTTAATTAAAATAATAGATACGCCGTATCTGCTAAAGCAGATGCGTCGTATGGCGTTAACGTTTAGAAAAAAATTTATCAAAAACAGATACGCCGTATCTTGGGGAAAAGATGCGTCGTATCGAATTATTTAAACGCGTTGTATTTTATAAAAATTAAACGCAATACGCCGTATCTGAAAAATCAGATGCGCCGTATCGTTCGATTTAGCTCAGTACAACGATAGCAGAACACAAAAAATTACGAAAAATTAAAAACAAATAAAAACACACGAAAATAAACACAAAGAAAAGCAAACAAATAACACACAAAAACAGAAAATATGCAAAATAGTACAATGAATGCAAATTAAACTAATATACAACAAAATTAGCGGTTAGATAAAAAAAATTAAAAACCTAATTAAAATACTAATCAAATTAACAGATAATAACAATTCACTCCCCGGCAGCGGCGCCAAAAACTTGATGCGTGTCGTGTGTCATTGCGGTTTAGCAGTTTTAATGCCTAATCAAGTTTTAAATTTATATTTAGCCGACTTATCAATAACACACACACTTAACGAGCAGTGTACCCGGTCAGTATGAATATAATGGTAAGTAGAGTGTCGATCACTAAGAGTGGAACGTATTATCTAGTTATTCTAATCAGTATTTTAATATATTAAGTTAGCTATACAATCTAATCTAACGCAAGGGGGTTCAGCCTGAGAGACTGGCACGATTTGGTTGCAATTAAATAATAAACTAAACCAATAGGCACGAATCAGCAAGTAGCACACACGTTCCCAGATAAATACTCGAGACAATAAGAGGGCTGTCCTTATGATAAGTAGTTTGTCACTTGTTTTATTGCTAGTGTTATATGAAGTGTATAGTTCGATGCAACGCACCGAGATTAAGTCCTTTCTCGTTGGTTCTAATCTTATCGGCGAGTAAACCCTTAATGATTAGTTATGACTATCCCGTTTATCTTTCTCCTACTTTTCTACAGACCATAGAATGCATAGGCGATCTAATAAACAGGCGAGGGCAGAGGCATGGCGACCCGATCAACGCTCAGCTAGCCACAGAGGTTATCAATGCACTAATAAAAGTCACCAATGACATCAACATATAAACTTTAATTAATGAGAAAGCAGTTTTAAGGGAGTGCAACCTTTCCGTTGTCACGTTACACAAGCCACCAATCTTGATGAATTAAAGTTTACTAACACAATAAAACAAAACTACTTAATGAATTAAACACATGCAGCACCTTCTTACAGCTCTTGTATCTTTGATTTGGGTGTGTCTTGTGCTGCTTCCTTGACTGAATTCGTCCTTGGTTTCTGGTCTTCGGTCACGTATATAATATATGTCACATCGAATTCGTCTGGTCTTGGGGTATTTATAGTTTCTGTCTGAGGGTAAGATGCGGCGCATCTAGTAAGTAGATGCGGCGCATGTACTTAACTTCGCGTGGGGTCCAAGATTATAATATTCAAGAATATTCGTACACCGCCAGAAGATGCGGCGTATCTTCATCTTTGGATGCGGCGCATGTCCTCTTGTATCTTGGATCGTATCTGGTGAAATATTGATAGTGATGCGGCGCATGTAATGAGTGAGATGCGGCGCATCTGGAGCAGATTAGTCTTGATCTTGTACATTTCAGTAGACTCTTAACTTCTTGCATGTTTTGCTCCATAATTAGTCCAAAATCGCCAAGTTTCACCAAATGCTTGTTTTCAACTGAGAATTACAAAAGTAAACGATTAAGTATCAATCCTCATACATAATATAGTAAAACAAGTCAAATCAATAGGATAAATGATAGTAATAAAATGTACTTATTTGAGTTCATCAGGTACCATAGCATTCGGTGCTTGGTAATGAGTCTCAGCATGCGGACGGTATTGATTTTGGTTTACTGCAGCTACGGGAGCTGGGTAAAGAGAAGCATCGGTTGCTTGACAATCATAATACGCATGTGGACCACCACAAGTTTCACACACTTTGTTTATTGCTTTGACTTGTTCCGGTTTATGAATTTCACTCTTCAGTTCTTTCATTTCCTTCATCATGCAACGCATTGAATCCGTAAGGAAGGCTAACTCTGATGAGTTACCGGATGAAGAAGAAGCAGGAGTGACAGGAACATTCACTTTGTTTCGAGAAAAAGGAACTTTTGATTTATTTTCACAAATTTCAATAACCTCTTTAGGTTTGCGATTCAAGATATTGCCACCGGCGGCTGCGTTAAGTGTATCTTGATCGTTTTGGGTCAACCCATTATAAAACGTATTTATCTGTTGTAACTCCGTGAATTCGTGATGTGGGCATTTTCTTAGGAGATCTTTAAATCTGTCCCATGCCTCTCCGAAATTTTCATCAAAACCTTGACGAAATCCAGCAATTTTATTTTTTAGATTAGTCGTCTTTGATGGAGGGAAGAAATAATTTACAAATTTCTTAACGAGATCTTCCCAGGTTTCAATGGATCTAGGGGGTTCTTTATCCGGCCAAATCCGGGCTGCCCCCTCAAGTGAGAATGGAAATAGCATCAATTTGATAACTGTTTGCGGCACATTCTTGTAATTGATTGTAGAGGTCAACTTATTGAACCAACGAATGTGTGCATAAGGATCCTCTCGTTCAAACCCGTGGAATTGGTTTGTGGACACGAGCTGAATCAAATGTGTTTTCAGTTCAAAATGATCAGAATCGATGACTGGTAAAACGATGGCATCTCCGTAACCCTCGGTGGGTGCCTGGAGCATTTCAGCCATTGTGCGTTCGTCTGCCATATTATCAGTGGGAACAGTGCGAATCTCGGGTTCGACTATTTGGGCAGCACGTCTACGATTACGTCTTCTCGGAATATCTACGAGTTCACGTAAAGGGCTTGATGACGTGGAAGAACGAGTGCGCATGCACTAAATAAAATATTGTAATTAAATCAAGAACGAAGCAAAACACAAGTGAACTTAAACCAATAATCAACAAGCGTACGGTAGCTCTCTAAAAGATAAACGCACAGAGTGGCGGAGAAGCAAAGGTGGGCAATTATGCTCCTTAAAAACCCGCTTCTTTCAGTCTGACAATTTAATGTCAAACTATCCTTAAACCTCCGTTATAGTTTGTTTATCAATCAAAGGTGAGCCGATATTCGCAAGTGATACAGAGGCAAGTTTTAAATCTGATGTTTGGGAACTTATTATGGTCGTACCCCCAGTTAGGTAGTACTCTGTCTTGGTTCTCGATGGTAAATTTTATTGTTTGTTATTATTAAACAAAGAAAAGGGAAAATATTTTTGGTGTTTTTATTTTTTATGATAATATATATATAAAAAGAAAAGAAAAATATTGTTGTTTTTTATATGGTTTATGGGGAATAGGAACTTCTAGAAGAAGGATCTCGAATCACTAATCGCTAAAACTCTACACAATAGTCGCAGCACAACCTCCCCGGCAGCGGCGCCAAAATTTGATCCGTGCTGAATACAACTATAAATAAATGCAGACAGCGGATACGCGTGAATAATTACAAATTACCCCTTTGTGAAAAAGGATGCTTGCAAAAACTCACGTTCGTGTGTAGTGTGAAGACAGGTAAGTAATTACCCGAATCGTTTCCCAACGAAGTGTGAATGGGCAAACTGTGAAAAGTTAGGATTAGAGTGACTGATGTGATTAGATATTTGATTTTGCTTTTTTAATAATTCTAAATAACAAATTAAAAACAGATATACACAAGAAAATTAAACGCGAATTAAAATAAACTAAAACGCGTAACGGGAAAGCTAAAATGGGACAAAAACTGAAATATATGAAATTTAAAACCTAAAAATGTAAAATTACTTAAAACTTATTTAAAAACTAAAATTATATTTTTTACACTTTTTAATTAATTATAATTAATTATTTATTACTTAATAATTATTTAAAACTAATTTAAATTATAATAAATACTAAATAAAAAAAGAAAAATTTAAAACTTTTTCTATAAATATTATTAAGTGAAAAGAAGCTAAGAAAATTATAAAAATGAAAATTACTTAATTAAAAATTTAAAAAGATAAATTCTATTAAATAGAAGCTATCACTATTTTTCTATTTTGATTTTCTTAATGTCTAAAAATATAATTTTATTTTTCCTAGATTATAAATGACAAAAGAAAATTATGAAAATTAAAATTGTATTTTTCTGATTATTATTCTATTTATTATGATTTAATTACTAATAGAAACTAATTAAAAAGATTAAAAATATTAAATGACTTAGGAAAAATCTGAAAAATTCAGGATAAGTCTAAATTAATATTCTTAATGCAGGAAAATTAAAATCAAAAGTTATCTAAGCCTAATGAGCTGATTTAGGCAGATAAGCAGTTAGCAAATAAGCCCAAAATAAGCTAAAAAGCTAGAAAAATAACCAAAAGCTAGAAAACAGGATTAAACAACTATATTAAGCATAAAACAACTGAAAAGCATAAATAAGCACAAGAAATTAGCAAGAATAGCACTAGGGCAGTTGGCTTGGAGGCTTTTTAGAACTTAGGATTTTGCAAACAAGCTAAGGACTGTGAATTAAGCTATGAGCTTATGGAAAGAGCTACTAGGGACTGAGACACACCTAAATGAGCTAATGGTTTCAAGAAATGCTGGCTGATAAGCCAGACAAGCTCAAAACAAGCCAAAGCTTGTTTGAGCCTGCTGATGTGCAGGGTGCACAGGGCAGAAAAGCCCTTTTTGCAGGCTTATTTTGATGGCTTATATGAGTTCTAAAAATCAAAAAAAAAAATAAAAAAAATACTAGCTTAGGGACAAGCTGGGTGAGAATGTTTTTGCAAAGAACCAGCTTATGAGGTGGGAAATAAAAAAATCATCTAGGGTCCACAGAAACCACAAAATCTGAAAATGTTGCCTTATGTGGTCTGTTTGTTGTGCAGAGTTGCATAGGCTAAGGGACACCGAACCAAGCTTTGTGAATACACAATATGGTCCAAATGGGACTCAGAAAAGCTACCTATAGGAGCCAAAAGAGCTTGTGGCAATAATTGACTTATTTGAGTTAGTTAGGGTCTCAAATTAACACAAGCTACTAAAAATGTGATTTTCTATCAATACTGCTACTAAGAACTTCAAAACAGATTATTTTGGTCACAATAAGCTAATACAAAGTTGGGCTATTGGTAAATGTACAGTAAATGACTTGTTTGACCTTGTTGACCTACTAAACCAAACACCCCTTAATAGGGTACTGATGATGATTTGAATTAGCACAAGACTTTTTTAACTTATGGAGTCTATTAAAAAGGTTTCACTAACTAATTTAAGTACTGATTAGCTAGTTTTAAAACAAAATTAAGCTAGATAATAAGCTATGCTAAATTTGGCTAACTTTTGGCTTTTTTAGAGTTTTTTAAGTAAAATAATGAAAAGCTATATAACTACTGATACAACTAATGAAATGAACTTAGAAACTAATGATAAGCAAAAAACAACAATAATAAGCTACTAATAAGCTATTGCACAGTACACTATTGTTTAATGCTAAAAAATTTAGAAAGCTTACAACTGTATATGCTATGGAACTGAGAGAACAAGGACCAAGAACCAATCCTAGCTTGTTCACACAAGCTAGAAAACACCAGAAAAGCCTTCCTGATTAGCTTTTTTTTTACCCAGAAACAGCTTATTGGCCACCAGGTTGACTTTCATTGACTTTCTTGAATTTCTTGATTTCTTGAATTCAGAACAGGATTAAGCTAAAATAAACTTACCACACGCTATTGATGCGCGTGATGTGTCGTTGCGGTTTAGCAGTTTTAATGCCTACTCAAGTTTTAAATTTATATTTAGCCGACTTATCAATAACACACACACTTAACGAGCAGTGTACCCGGTCAGTATGAAGATAATGGTAAGTAGAGTGTCGATCACTAAGAGTGGAACGTATAATCTTGTTAATCTAATCAGTATTTTAATATCCTAACGCAAGGGGGTTTCAGCCTGAGAGACTGGCACGGTTTTGTTTGCAAGTAAATAATAAAATAAACAATAGGCACGAATCAGCAAGTAGCACACACGTACACAGATAGATACTTGAGACAATAAGAGGGCTGTCCTTATGATTAAGTAGATAGTCACTTGTTTTATTGATAGCTTTATATGAAGTGTATGTAATTAACCCTTTCTCGTTGGTCCTATTCTTATCGGCGAGTAAACCCTTAATGATTACTTATGTCTAAAAGTTATTCCTAAGTGATCAATTTAGAAACAACCGTGGGAGCCACATTATGTCCCGCAGTCAAATGCCCGCAAGCCACTAATAAACACAGAGGTTATCAATGCACTAATAAGTAGTAACCAAAGACATCAACATATAAACTTTAATTAATGAGAAAGCAGTTTTAAGGGAGTGCAATCTTTCCGTTGCCACATTACACAAGCCACCAATCTTGATGAATTAAAGTTTACTAACACAATAAAACAAAACTACTTAATGAATTAAACATATGCAGCACCTTCTTACAGCTCTTGTATCTTCGATTTGGGTGTGTCTTGTGCTGCCTTCTTGACTGAATTCGTCCTTTTGCTCTGCTGTCCGAACTTCGGTTTTAGGGTTTCGGCTCTCTTTTTTTTTCTCGTCTGGTCTACGAGGTATTTATAGTTTGTGTCTGAGGTAAGATGCGGCGCATCTATTAAGTAGATGCGGCGCATGTACTTAACTTCGCGTGGGGTCCAAGATTATAATATTCAGGAATATTCGTACACCGCCAGCAGATGCGGCGTAACTCTTTATTAGATGCGGCGCATGTCCTCTTGTATCTTGGATCGTATCTGGTGATATCTTGATATAGATGCGGCGCATGTTGATAGTAAGATGCGGCGCATCTGGAGCAGAATTGACTTGATCTTGTCCATGTCAGTAGACTCTTCACTTTATGCACGTTTTGCTCCATTATTAGTCCAAAATCGCCAAGTTTCACCAAATGCTTGTTTTTACCTGAGAATTACAAAAGTAAACGATTAAGTATCAATCCTCATACATAATATAGTAAAACAAGTCAAATTAATAGGATAAATGATAGTAATAAAATGTACTTATTTGAGTTCATCAAATATCCCCCCACTTGAACTTTACTTGTCCCCAAGTAAACCTTAGAATTTCTCTTATGAAAATGTATCCTAAAAGATGTTAGGATTTATTTTTATATTTAAGCATGTATTCGTTTTTCTCATAATCACACAACTAAACACTTAACGAATTAGAAGTAAAATAAAATAAGTCGATAAAAGCAAATCTAATCGTTTAACTGTCCAGTCGTGACGAATATTCTATCATAAGCTTGGCAAGTATACACATCTCCACCACTAAAGCTAAGGAATAACGAGTCTAAAGCGGTAAAAAGGGTTTTTAGGCTTAAGGGTTAATTATTCTCTTTTCACTATCGATCTCAAATTCCAGAAAAGGCGACAAAATCACAAATACATGATCGAATCCACGAACACGATACTTGCAATTGCTCAAATCCTTAACTCGAATAGGCTAAAGATAGGTCCAAACTTCACCAATAATAATATATCAAAAAGGGCGACAAAATCATAAATACATAGCCGAATCCACGACTACGATACTTAAGATTGCTCAAATCCCTAATCTCAATAAATCAAAGGTTCGGTTGGATAAAGAATAGGGTATGGATAATATTTGGGATATAAATTGGTGTAAAAATAAAAATAAACAAAACAAATAAATTAAAATCCTAAGTGTGGTTAATCACTATCCCAACCATCCCGTGAATAAGACTCATATCATCGAATAACTCACGCTTTAACACTTGAAACACACGCTTTAGGTAGACACGAATTATACTCAACAAGATCTTAATCAAAGAATAAACCTTAATTGGCGTTCCCATAACTGCCAATTCCCATTCAATCCATAGATATAATACAACAAATAGTGGTGATATCGACCACTTACATAACTCTACATCGTTGGCTTAAAATAAACATCCAACTCTTTTTTCTTTCTTTTTCTTTTCTCATTTTTTCGATTTTTTTTTTTTTTTTTTTTTTTTTTTTTTTTTTTTTTTTTTTACATCAACATATAGATGTGTAAAATTTCACCACATCACTACAACTTTCTTTCCGGATAATTTTTTCATACTTTTCATACTTTCAGAAATAACGGTAATAGTGAAAGTAGTAAACACACGAAAAATAAACTCAAAGATATACAATATTTACTTTCACTCCAATTGCATTGTGCAATTTCCCGACCTAACCATAGATAATGAATTACGCACGCGAACACAGGTAATGTAAGGAAACACACTCTGCCTATAGCAATTAACCAACCACGGACTTTAATCTACAGGGTAGGCTAAGGTGTAAGGGTGTAACGAAACATTTTAAACATAGGTGTAAGAAACGAAAGGAATTGCTCTGAGTGTTTTTCTAGGGGTATCTTACTCTAAAAATGAGAGTAACAAAGGGGTTTATACGGGGGTTAACTAACCAGTGTAGTTAGTTAATAACACATAACATTTAATAGGCTTTTTGGGTGTAATCCTAGAATTTTACCAATTTAGACAAGTCATTCCAATTAAATAAATAATACTCATTATGGTGGTCTCGAATAGTATACAAGCCAAGTTCTAAAGTTTACAAGTCACCGGCACACTCATAGATTTGTGAATTTTGAAAAATCACAATTTTTGAAAATAACGTCATGTGTGCAGCTATGCAACTTAGATCTTAAACAAAAAACATGCTAAAAAAAAAATTTTAAGTTTGATATATTAAGCACATTTTAAGCATAATTTTTGAAAAAGTTTAGGACAAGTAATTGTTAAGTGTTCTAATTCTCCTATCCCCCCACTTAAGTTAAACAACGTCCTCGTTGTTTGTATAAAAGGTTAAAAACTGGAAAATAAAAAGAATTAGAACAGAAAAACTCCCCTGAGATTTGCTCGGTATGATCCTCCATTAGTGTAAGAGCAAAAATCATCTTTCTTGTGGATTAGAACGTTAAAGCTTCATACTTGATGTATCCACAGGAAATTCAGGAAACTATAATACCACCAATACTTTAAAACACACCTAAGATAAGAAAGGTTCAAGCTTGCATAATACATTAGTAGTTAGATAAAAATAAAACTTAAAAATTAAAACTGAAAATCATCAGGTCAGTCGATGCGCCGTATCTTATTGAAGAAGATACGCCGTATCGAGCCTGGAATTAATACGGATCAGAATAAAGATGCGTCGCATCCTTAACCAGGGATGCGCCGCATTAAAATAAACTGATAAATAGTTTTAAAGTCGAAAATAAAAATGAAATAAAGGATAGGATGCGTCGCATCTGTTTAAGCAGATACGGCGCATGTAGTAACCAAACAGACTGATAACAGTCTGTTGTAAAATGACTCGTTCCACGGTTTAATCTCATACGTCCTCTCGTACTCTCATGCTGAACTTAATGCCAGTCTTCATCAAACATAACAAGAAATATAAACTGAAACATTAAATAAACATAAGAATAACGATTAGTACAATCCAAAAAGTAATAATAATGTGCGGAACAATGTCTATGAAATCAAAAGAGCAAGGTCATGGGTGAGTGTGGTCGTCTGTATGGGTCCCGGAAGTGCTGGCTCCATCAGTCCTCTGGCGGACTCTGCGCTCGTACGCCCGTGTCACTCCCGCAACCTCAGTACCATCTGGACGAACGTGTGTAATACCCTGCTGCTCTAGTAGTCTGCTCACACTCATGACAAGCCAATCTGAGTCCCTCCTCAGGGCTCTCAGCTCTCCCTCGACTGCGTCGAGTCTCTGACTCACGGTGCGTGGGGGTACTGGTGCCTGCGGCACCTCCTCGTCGGCAGGAGCAGCAGCCGGAGGATCCTGAGGTCCTCCCTGCTCCGCCTCTGGCCCTGCAGCTCTGGCGGGCCCTAATGCTGCCCAAAAGTGGCCTCCCGCAGCAACCTGGCAGATCCCGAGTCTAACCAAATAATCCCTATCGATAACCGGGAGACGGGCTACAATAACCTCCAGCCCCGCTGGGATCTCTGCTCCAATAACTCCAAAATGGCGGGCCAGCCTCGAAACAAAATGCCCGCCAGTCATCTGGCTCCTCCGATCTCTCCCTACAGCAGATCGGTGGAGGTAGTGCGCTAAAAAGTGGGGGATGTTTACCGACATCCCCTCATCCATACTCCTCAAAAGGAAGAGGTCCAGAGTGGTCACCTTCTCAGGTGACTGACCCCTCCCAGCAATGGTGAGTGCAATCAAACGGTGACATAGCCGCCTCATCGGCTCTCTGATCAATGTGTAGGATGGGGTGGAAGTAATGATGTCACCCATCGAAGAAATCCTATCCCAATAATCACTGAACATCCCTCTGTCAGGGACAACCCGTAAACTCTCGGCCCAGTACCTGGCAAACCCAGCAGATCCAATCTCCTCCTCAGTATGTAGCCCCATGGCCAAGATAAACTGCCTCATCGACATCTGTCTATGCACACCTCCCAACCTAAACACCAGTGTGTCAGCAGTATCAATCTCCATATCCGTCTCTCTATAATGAATGGTGCTAAAGAACTCCAGCATGAGTTCCCTAATCAGAGGCTCGTCAATCCTAAACAGTCGCTCCCAAGCACTCGACCTAAACACAATCTCCTCATCATCTCCAGCGATAACCATCTCCAACCGATGCTGCAAACTCTCAGCTGCATGTCCACCACCAATCAACCCTACGTCATCAAAACTCAAAACCTGGACTCTGAGTATCTTCTTGAAGTAAATCGAGTCAAGCCTACGCAAGTAATCTTCCAGAGTGGCAGGAGTAAGTCCCATGTTCTCAAATTGTAGCCACTGATGCCTAAGTGTGACCTCTGGTAGTGTCATCTGAAATAAATATTCACAGTCAGTAAACAGTCTGCAAAACAGGTAGATACGGCGCATCTGATTTAATCAGTGCGGCGTATCTGTATAAAGTATAAGAGATACGGTGCAAGACAATAGATACGGCGTATTGAGATGCGTCGTATCTAGATTAATCAATACGGCGTATCTATAATTTTAGCAGTTTTGAAATAGGTCGTTACGCCGCATTAATCAACCTAGATGCGCCGCATCTAAAAGCATATCAGTATAAAATAAAGGGTTAGGCACGTTTTTCAAGAATCCGTATCCGTGACGTAAACTTCCACTAAATATCACAGTATAATATTCTCCTTATATCAGTTCAAATATCTCAATCAACCACAGCTAATTCGCCTTCCCGCTAAATATTCAAAATCAAACCCAAAACCTAAATTTTCGGTCGATTTAATTAGTGCCAAATTCGATGTCTTATTCTAAAATTAACTTAGGGGAAATAATTAATTCCAAGTTCTAATCATATCCCTATATCGTTTAAGCGCGAATCGATTCAATCCTATAAACCCTAATTTTCGTATTAATCAAAATTAAATCGAAATGTAACAATTACCTTAGTATTTGTGATTAGGAGAAGGATTAATGCTCGGATTAAAGGCGGATTAAAGAAAGATGATCGGATTTTGAGTATAATTTTAGTGCGTGTTCTTAACTGTGTGTATTTATGCGGCGTATTCCCGTCGTATTTATAGGGCGACACGATGCGCCGTATTAGAAAATTGGGATGCGCCGTATCTATTTAATTCCGTTGACTAGTCAATAAGTCCTAGTTGGTCAGGGATACGGCGCTTTGGATATTTAGATCCGCCGTATCTCTATGTTAGTTAACGAAATTTAAATGAAGAACATACCTTGGCCTCCGCAACACAGTTCCTTATACATCAATTTTGGGTTAAACGGCACACCATATATACGAATTTAAAATAAGAACAATAGGCATAAACGTTTTATTAATAATTGTAATCTTATTGTTTAGTGGATAAGGATTTATTCCGAGGTTAGGAACAAATATCGTTTTTGAGCATACAAAATTAAGATTACGAATTGAATCAGACGTATAATAAGGATAATAAAACTGAGATCATAGTGTAGAGAACTTTCCTTTGGCCAGTTGAATTATCGTAGAGTTTACCTGGGATTCTGTTTCAAGAATTAAAGAAGTTCAATGTTACCAGTACTGAGTTTTCCTCCACTGATTTCGTCTTATGTTCGGTCACTTCAGCTAGCGTCTCTTGGTTTGGTTCAGAATGGAATCCTTCTTGGTGATGCTTGAGTCATCATTTATCCTGAAAATAAACAACTTGCACACGAGAGTAGCGGACCGATCAAAGTAAATATAAAAAATCAACTATATTTATCAAGTTATATTTGTCGTATTAACAAAAGTTAATGCGCCGTATTTTCGTTACGTTTAAAAATAAAAGATTTTTGATTTTAGAGGATACGCCGTATCGACAGAGATCGATACGCCGTATTTGTTTAATAATTCGCAAACTGTTTTTAATTAAAATAATAGATACGCCGTATCTGCGAAAGCAGATGCGTCGTATGGCGTTAACGTTTAGAAAATTTTTATCAAAAACAGATACGCCGTATCTGCAAAAGCAGATGCGTCGTATTACTTTATCGCTTAGAAAAATTTTCTTGTTAAA
Organism: Artemisia tridentata subsp. tridentata; assembly: GCA_021014915.2. Taxonomy (NCBI): domain Eukaryota; kingdom Viridiplantae; phylum Streptophyta; class Magnoliopsida; order Asterales; family Asteraceae; genus Artemisia; species Artemisia tridentata. The sequence goes on from CP139509.1 coordinate 14,678,672, forward strand.
AACAGATACGCCGTATCTTGGGGAAAAGATGCGTCGTATCGAATTAATTAAACGCGTTGTATTTAAAAAAAATTGAACGCAATACGCCGTATCTGAGAAATCAGATGCGCCGTATCGTTCGATTTAGCACAGTACAACGATAGCAGAACAGAAAAATGCGAAAAAATAAAAACAAAAATTAAACACACAAACAAAAATAAGCACACAAAAACAAAAATAAAAGCAAACAAATAACACACAATACAACAAATATGCAAAATAATACAATGATGCAATTAATCTAATAAAAAAGAAAAAGAAAAACCTAATTAAAATACTAATCAAATTAACAGAAAATAACAATTCACTCCCCGGCAACGGCGCCAAAAACTTGATGCGCGTGATGTGTCGTTGCGGTTTAGCAGTTTTAATGCCTACTCAAGTTTTAAATTTATATTTAGCCGACTTATCAATAACACACACACTTAACGAGCAGTGTACCCGGTCAGTATGAAGATAATGGTAAGTAGAGTGTCGATCACTAAGAGTGGAACGTATAATCTTGTTAATCTAATCAGTATTTTAATATCCTAACGCAAGGGGGTTTTCAGCCTGAGAGACTGGCACGGTTTTGTTTGCAAGTAAATAATAAAATAAACAATAGGCACGAATCAGCAAGTAGCACACACGTACACAGATAGATACTTGAGACAATAAGAGGGCTGTCCTTATGATTAAGTAGATTGTCACTTGTTTTATTGATAGCTTTATATGAAGTGTATGTAATTAACCCTTTCTCGTTGGTCCTATTCTTATCGGCGAGTAAACCCTTAATGATTACTTATGTCTAAAAGTTATTCCTAAGTGATCAATTTAGAAACAACCGTGGGAGCCACATTATGTCCCGCAGTCAAATGCCCGCAAGCCACTAATAAACACAGAGGTTATCAATGCACTAATAAGTAGTAACCAAAGACATCAACATATAAACTTTAATTAATGAGAAAGCAGTTTTAAGGGAGTGCAATCTTTCCGTTGCCACATTACACAAGCCACCAATCTTGATGAATTAAAGTTTACTAACACAATAAAACAAAACTACTTAATGAATTAAACATATGCAGCACCTTCTTACAGCTCTTGTATCTTCGATTTGGGTGTGTCTTGTGCTGCCTTCTTGACTGAATTCGTCCTTTTGCTCTGCTGTCCGAACTTCGGTTTTAGGGTTTCGGCTCTCTTTTTTTTTCTCGTCTGGTCTACGAGGTATTTATAGTTTGTGTCTGAGGTAAGATGCGGCGCATCTATTAAGTAGATGCGGCGCATGTACTTAACTTCGCGTGGGGTCCAAGATTATAATATTCAGGAATATTCGTACACCGCCAGCAGATGCGGCGTAACTCTTTATTAGATGCGGCGCATGTCCTCTTGTATCTTGGATCGTATCTGGTGATATCTTGATATAGATGCGGCGCATGTTGATAGTAAGATGCGGCGCATCTGGAGCAGAATTGACTTGATCTTGTCCATGTCAGTAGACTCTTCACTTTATGCACGTTTTGCTCCATTATTAGTCCAAAATCGCCAAGTTTCACCAAATGCTTGTTTTTACCTGAGAATTACAAAAGTAAACGATTAAGTATCAATCCTCATACATAATATAGTAAAACAAGTCAAATTAATAGGATAAATGATAGTAATAAAATGTACTTATTTGAGTTCATCAAATATCCCCCCACTTGAACTTTACTTGTCCCCAAGTAAACCTTAGAATTTCTCTTATGAAAATGTATCCTAAAAGATGTTAGGATTTATTTTTATATTTAAGCATGTATTCGTTTTTCTCATAATCACACAACTAAACACTTAACGAATTAGAAGTAAAATAAAATAAGTCGATAAAAGCAAATCTAATCGTTTAACTGTCCAGTCGTGACGAATATTCTATCATAAGCTTGGCAAGTATACACATCTCCACCACTAAAGCTAAGGAATAACGAGTCTAAAGCGGTAAAAAGGGTTTTTAGGCTTAAGGGTTAATTATTCTCTTTTCACTATCGATCTCAAATTCCAGAAAAGGCGACAAAATCACAAATACATGATCGAATCCACGAACACGATACTTGCAATTGCTCAAATCCTTAACTCGAATAGGCTAAAGATAGGTCCAAACTTCACCAATAATAATATATCAAAAAGGGCGACAAAATCATAAATACATAGCCGAATCCACGACTACGATACTTAAGATTGCTCAAATCCCTAATCTCAATAAATCAAAGGTTCGGTTGGATAAAGAATAGGGTATGGATAATATTTGGGATATAAATTGGTGTAAAAATAAAAATAAACAAAACAAATAAATTAAAATCCTAAGTGTGGTTAATCACTATCCCAACCATCCCATGAATAAGACTCATATCATCGAATAACTCACGCTTTAACACTTGAAACACACGCTTTAGGTAGACACGAATTATACTCAACAAGATCTTAATCAAAGAATAAACCTTAATTGGCGTTCCCATAACTGCCAATTCCCATTCAATCCATAGATATAGTACAACAAATAGTGGTCATATCGACCACTTACATAACTCTACATCGTTGGCTTAAAATAAACATCCAACTCTTTTTTCTTTCTTTTTCTTTTCTCATTTTTTCGATTTTTTTTTTTTTTTTTTTTTTTTTTTTTTTTTTTACATCAACATATAGATGTGTAAAATTTCACCACATCACTACAACTTTCTTTCCGGATAATTTTTTCATACTTTTCATACTTTCAGAAATAACGGTAATAGTGAAAGTAGTAAACACACGAAAAATAAACTCAAAGATATACAATATTTACTTTCACTCCAATTGCATTGTGCAATTTCCCGACCTAACCATAGATAATGAATTACGCACGCGAACACAGGTAATGTAAGGAAACACACTCTGCCTATAGCAATTAACCAACCACGGACTTTAATCTACAGGGTAGGCTAAGGTGTAAGGGTGTAACGAAACATTTTAAACATAGGTGTAAGAAACGAAAGGAATGGCTCTGAGTGTTTTTCTAGGGGTATCTTACTCTAAAAATGAGAGTAACAAAGGGGTTTATACGGGGGTTAACTAACCAGTGTAGTTAGTTAATAACACATAACATTTAATAGGCTTTTTGGGTGTAATCCTAGAATTTTACCAATTTAGACAAGTCATTCCAATTAAATAAATAATACTCATTATGGTGGTCTCGAATAGTATACAAGCCAAGTTCTAAAGTTTACAAGTCACCGGCACACTCATAGATTTGTGAATTTTGAAAAATCACAATTTTTGAAAATAACGTCATGTGTGCAGCTATGCAACTTAGATCTTAAACAAAAAACATGCTAAAAAAAAAAATTTAAGTTTGATATATTAAGCACATTTTAAGCATAATTTTTGAAAAAGTTTAGGACAAGTAATTGTTAAGTGTTCTAATTCTCCTATCCCCCCACTTAAGTTAAACAACGTCCTCGTTGTTTGTATAAAAGGTTAAAAACTGGAAAATAAAAAGAATTAGAACAGAAAAACTCCCCTGAGATTTGCTCGGTATGATCCTCCATTAGTGTAAGAGCAAAAATCATCTTTCTTGTGGATTAGAACGTTAAAGCTTCATACTTGATGTATCCACAGGAAATCCAGGAAACTATAATACCACCAACACTTTAAAACACACCTAAGATAAGAAAGGTTCAAGCTTGCATAATACATTAGTAGTTAGGAAAAATAAAACTTAAAAATTAAAACTGAAAATCATCAGGTCAGTCGATGCGCCGTATCTTATGGAAGAAGATACGCCGTATCGAGCCTGGAATTAATACGGATCAGAATAAAGATGCGTCGCATCCTTAACCAGGGATGCGCCGCATTAAAATAAACTGATAAATAGTTTTAAAGTCGAAAATAAAAATGAAATAAAGGATAGGATGCGTCGCATCTGTTTAAGCAGATACGGCGCATGTAGTAACCAAACAGACTGATAACAGTCTGTTGTAAAATGACTCGTTCCACGGTTTAATCTCATACGTCCTCTCGTACTCTCATGCTGAACTTAATGCCAGTCTTCATCAAACATAACAAGAAATATAAACTGAAACATTAAATAAACATAAGAATAACGATTAGTACAATCCAAAAGGTAATAATAATGTGTGGAACAATGTCTATGAAATCAAGAGAGCAAGGTCATGGGTGAGTGTGGTCGTCTGTATGGGTCCCGGAAGTGCTGGCTCCATCAGTCCTCTGGCGGACTCTGCGCTCGTACGCCCGTGTCACTCCCGCAACCTCAGTACCATCTGGACGAACGTGTGTAATACCCTGCTGCTCTAGTAGTCTGCTCACACTCATGACAAGCCAATCTGAGTCCCTCCTCAGGGCTCTCAGCTCTCCCTCGACTGCGTCGAGTCTCTGACTCACGGTGCGTGGGGGTACTGGTGCCTGCGGCACCTCCTCGTCGGCAGGAGCAGCAGCCGGAGGATCCTGAGGTCCTCCCTGCTCCGCCTCTGGCCCTGCAGCTCTGGCGGGCCCTAATGCTGCCCAAAAGTGGCCTCCCGCAGCAACCTGGCAGATCCCGAGTCTAACCAAATAATCCCTATCGATAACCGGGAGACGGGCTACAATAACCTCCAGCCCCGCTGGGATCTCTGCTCCAATAACTCCAAAATGGCGGGCCAGCCTCGAAACAAAATGCCCGCCAGTCATCTGGCTCCTCCGATCTCTCCCTACAGCAGATCGGTGGAGGTAGTGCGCTAAAAAGTGGGGGATGTTTACCGACATCCCCTCATCCATACTCCTCAAAAGGAAGAGGTCCAGAGTGGTCACCTTCTCAGGTGACTGACCCCTCCCAGCAATGGTGAGTGCAATCAAACGGTGACATAGCCGCCTCATCGGCTCTCTGATCAATGTGTAGGATGGGGTGGAAGTAATGATGTCACCCATCGAAGAAATCCTATCCCAATAATCACTGAACATCCCTCTGTCAGGGACAACCCGTAAACTCTCGGCCCAGTACCTGGCAAACCCAGCAGATCCAATCTCCTCCTCAGTATGTAGCCCCATGGCCAAGATAAACTGCCTCATCGACATCTGTCTATGCACACCTCCCAACCTAAACACCAGTGTGTCAGCAGTATCAATCTCCATATCCGTCTCTCTATAATGAATGGTGCTAAAGAACTCCAGCATGAGTTCCCTAATCAGAGGCTCGTCAATCCTAAACAGTCGCTCCCAAGCACTCGACCTAAACACAATCTCCTCATCATCTCCAGCGATAACCATCTCCAACCGATGCTGCAAACTCTCAGCTGCATGTCCACCACCAATCAACCCTACGTCATCAAAACTCAAAACCTGGACTCTGAGTATCTTCTTGAAGTAAATCGAGTCAAGCCTACGCAAGTAATCTTCCAGAGTGGCAGGAGTAAGTCCCATGTTCTCAAATTGTAGCCACTGATGCCTAAGTGTGACCTCTGGTAGTGTCATCTGAAATAAATATTCACAGTCAGTAAACAGTCTGCAAAACAGGTAGATACGGCGCATCTGATTTAATCAGTGCGGCGTATCTGTATAAAGTATAAGAGATACGGTGCAAGACAATAGATACGGCGTATTGAGATGCGTCGTATCTAGATTAATCAATACGGCGTATCTATAATTTTAGCAGTTTTGAAATAGGTCGTTACGCCGCATTAATCAACCTAGATGCGCCGCATCTAAAAGCATATCAGTATAAAATAAAGGGTTAGGCACGTTTTTCAAGAATCCGTATCCGTGACGTAAACTTCCACTAAATATCACAGTATAATATTCTCCTTATATCAGTTCAAATATCTCAATCAACCACAGCTAATTCGCCTTCCCGCTAAATATTCAAAATCAAACCCAAAACCTAAATTTTCGGTCGATTTAATTAGTGCCAAATTCGATGTCTTATTCTAAAATTAACTTAGGGGAAATAATTAATTCCAAGTTCTAATCATATCCCTATATCGTTTAAGCGCGAATCGATTCAATCCTATAAACCCTAATTTTCGTATTAATCAAAATTAAATCGAAATGTAACAATTACCTTAGTATTTGTGATTAGGAGAAGGATTAATGCTCGGATTAAAGGCGGATTAAAGAAAGATGATCGGATTTTGAGTATAATTTTAGTGCGTGTTCTTAACTGTGTGTATTTATGCGGCGTATTCCCGTCGTATTTATAGGGCGACACGATGCGCCGTATTAGAAAATTGGGATGCGCCGTATCTATTTAATTCCGTTGACTAGTCAATAAGTCCTAGTTGGTCAGGGATACGGCGCTTTGGATATTTAGATCCGCCGTATCTCTATGTTAGTTAACGAAATTTAAATGAAGAACATACCTTGGCCTCCGCAACACAGTTCCTTATACATCAATTTTGGGTTAAACGGCACACCATATATACGAATTTAAAATAAGAACAATAGGCATAAACGTTTTATTAATAATTGTAATCTTATTGTTTAGTGGATAAGGATTTATTCCGAGGTTAGGAACAAATATCGTTTTTGAGCATACAAAATTAAGATTACGAATTGAATCAGACGTATAATAAGGATAATAAAACTGAGATCATAGTGTAGAGAACTTTCCTTTGGCCAGTTGAATTATCGTAGAGTTTACCTGGGATTCTGTTTCAAGAATTAAAGAAGTTCAATGTTACCAGTACTGAGTTTTCCTCCACTGATTTCGTCTTATGTTCGGTCACTTCAGCTAGCGTCTCTTGGTTTGGTTCAGAATGGAATCCTTCTTGGTGATGCTTGAGTCATCATTTATCCTGAAAATAAACAACTTGCACACGAGAGTAGCGGACCGATCAAAGTAAATATAAAAAATCAACTATATTTATCAAGTTATATTTGTCGTATTAACAAAAGTTAATGCGCCGTATTTTCGTTACGTTTAAAAATAAAAGATTTTTGATTTTAGAGGATACGCCGTATCGACAGAGATCGATACGCCGTATTTGTTTAATAATTCGCAAACTGTTTTTAATTAAAATAATAGATACGCCGTATCTGCGAAAGCAGATGCGTCGTATGGCGTTAACGTTTAGAAAATTTTTATCAAAAACAGATACGCCGTATCTGCAAAAGCAGATGCGTCGTATTACTTTATCGCTTAGAAAAATTTTCTTGTTAAAAACAGATACGCCGTATCTTGGGGAAAAGATGCGTCGTATCGAATTAATTAAACGCGTTGTATTTAAAAAAAATTGAACGCAATACGCCGTATCTGAGAAATCAGATGCGCCGTATCGTTCGATTTAGCACAGTACAACGATAGCAGAACAGAAAAATGCGAAAAAATAAAAACAAAAATTAAACACACAAACAAAAATAAGCACACAAAAACAAAAATAAAAGCAAACAAATAACACACAATACAACAAATATGCAAAATAATACAATGATGCAATTAATCTAATAAAAAAGAAAAAGAAAAACCTAATTAAAATACTAATCAAATTAACAGAAAATAACAATTCACTCCCCGGCAACGGCGCCAAAAACTTGATGCGCGTGATGTGTCGTTGCGGTTTAGCAGTTTTAATGCCTACTCAAGTTTTAAATTTATATTTAGCCGACTTATCAATAACACACACACTTAACGAGCAGTGTACCCGGTCAGTATGAAGATAATGGTAAGTAGAGTGTCGATCACTAAGAGTGGAACGTATAATCTTGTTAATCTAATCAGTATTTTAATATCCTAACGCAAGGGGGTTTCAGCCTGAGAGACTGGCACGGTTTTGTTTGCAAGTAAATAATAAAATAAACAATAGGCACGAATCAGCAAGTAGCACACACGTACACAGATAGATACTTGAGACAATAAGAGGGCTGTCCTTATGATTAAGTAGATTGTCACTTGTTTTATTGATAGCTTTATATGAAGTGTATGTAATTAACCCTTTCTCGTTGGTCCTATTCTTATCGGCGAGTAAACCCTTAATGATTACTTATGTCTAAAAGTTATTCCTAAGTGATCAATTTAGAAACAACCGTGGGAGCCACATTATGTCCCGCAGTCAAATGCCCGCAAGCCACTAATAAACACAGAGGTTATCAATGCACTAATAAGTAGTAACCAAAGACATCAACATATAAACTTTAATTAATGAGAAAGCAGTTTTAAGGGAGTGCAATCTTTCCGTTGCCACATTACACAAGCCACCAATCTTGATGAATTAAAGTTTACTAACACAATAAAACAAAACTACTTAATGAATTAAACATATGCAGCACCTTCTTACAGCTCTTGTATCTTCGATTTGGGTGTGTCTTGTGCTGCCTTCTTGACTGAATTCGTCCTTTTGCTCTGCTGTCCGAACTTCGGTTTTAGGGTTTCGGCTCTCTTTTTTTTTCTCGTCTGGTCTACGGGGTATTTATAGTTTGTGTCTGAGGTAAGATGCGGCGCATCTATTAAGTAGATGCGGCGTATGTACTTAACTTCGCGTGGGGTCCAAGATTATAATATTCAGGAATATTCGTACACCGCCAGCAGATGCGGCGTAACTCTTTATTAGATGCGGCGCATGTCCTCTTGTATCTTGGATCGTATCTGGTGATATCTTGATATAGATGCGGCGCATGTTGATAGTAAGATGCGGCGCATCTGGAGCAGAATTGACTTGATCTTGTCCATGTCAGTAGACTCTTCACTTTATGCACGTTTTGCTCCATTATTAGTCCAAAATCGCCAAGTTTCACCAAATGCTTGTTTTTACCTGAGAATTACAAAAGTAAACGATTAAGTATCAATCCTCATACATAATATAGTAAAACAAGTCAAATTAATAGGATAAATGATAGTAATAAAATGTACTTATTTGAGTTCATCAGCTATAATAAGCTTGCATAAGCTTATAGAAACAACTGATAAGTTATTTCAATTACTACTTATTTGATTCGAATTATCAGTACAACATGGAATTTTAGAATTAACATTAGCTACTGGATATTGGACAAAGATTAACAACAAACACATTTAATTTACTTTGTATTGATTGTTGAACTTGAAATTACAATTTATTGCTACTGAAAATTAAAGGACGATTATGCTACTATTACCTACTTGCCAATTAAGGCTACAAAAGCTTTCTATTTATACTAAACTATGGTGGGATCTTCATCCTATCTTCCTCTGAACACATCTTGGCCTTTGAATAGTCTTCTCATGATCTCAGTCGTTGATATGATTTTTGGCGCCAAAATTGAGTTAGTGGGAAAAATCCACTAACTCTGCTAAATTGTGATGATGAAGAAGCATTGAATGCATTTGGCATGTTAGGTAACGTGTTGAGGAGGAGGGGGGATAAGATAGCCAGCTGTGGAGATGGTGGTATTGATGGGTGGTTTTGGCGGGGTTGTATTGAAGAAGACAAGTCAAACTTGTCGTTTGACTGTGGGTTAAATAAGGGAGTCGGGTATGGGCTTGGGTAATAATAAGTGGGTTGGGTTGTTTATTATTGGGTTGGGTTTAGTGAAGCAGCTGGGTTTTTTTATTTAGGATTGGATTTGGATTTGTTTTAAGCTTTAAGGACAATAGTTGTAAATGCTGAAAATCCAAGTACCAATATTGCCAATAGTGAAAAATAATTCCAGGGACCATGTGTCAAGTTTCCATAGTACAAGGACCATAAACTTTAATTTTCCGTTTTTTTTTGCAAACCAAGGACTATTTTTGACAACTTTTGAAACTCGAGGGACTAGACTTGCCATTTATGCAAACTTTGCTTATTTTCACTTGTTTTTAATCTTTTTGCATCTGAAACATATAAAAACACAATACAATGATATTTTCTGAATTTTGAAGCATAACTGCATGTTTTTAAATGTTTTTGCAGTTAAAATGTGACAGAAATGATGAGTATTTAGACGCTCATCGTTGATATACAGACGCAAAATTTCCTCCTTCTTCTTCATAAATTAATAGGATATTCAAAGGGAACACTGAGGTGGACAAAAACATATTACATCAGCTTCTTCAATCTCTCAACCTCAACAGTATCATGGTTCGTCAACTGGATAAGTTCAATGCCAACTCCATCTCCCGAGCAGTAGGGAATCAAAAAGGTTCATTAGAAACATCAGAAAATCGTACAGCAAGACTTCCAATGCCAAAGCTTTCTAAGGATGGATATTATTGGGTGTCAGGGAAAGGTTGTCATAACCAAAGTAGGATGAGAACAGATTTCAAGAGGTCTCATATCAGATATGGTAGTCTCTGGTGGCTTATAAAAAGCCAGTCAACCAAAAGGCCTCGAAATCGAATATATCAAAAGTAAACGGATCCGCAGAACGAATATGGTTATTAAACCAGACGGATAGTTCATATGTCGGAGTCAAGTACATGGTTCAGTATAGTGTTGAGGATAGATAAGCGAACAGTTCAAGGTGTTGGAGTTTTATTAGCTATTTAGCACAAGTGTCAGGTAGGTTGCGAATAATCGGTAATACGAACATCGTATAATTGTCAAAAGTGAGGCGTAAGGAATATCAGTTATCAGCATCATCATGCTCAGTTAACAATCCCATACAGAGATAGTATTTGTATCAAATCCTTCCGAAGGAAACTGGTTGGCAGGCAAGATTCGTAATTAAAAGGGAGGGAATAAACTTCCTATATCCATGGTTAATAATCACTAGAGTTCTCATAGGAGTAGTAATGGATTTTGCAAGACAGAGTAGTATCAGATGATACATTTATATCCAGCACGGTTATTGAATTTAGAGAATGGGTCAAACACATTAGGGTTAAATGACCTTAGAAATGATCGGAGAAAACATCAAACTGTTTATCAAACAAGTCGGAAGTGAAGGTCAAAATCAGGTAGTGGCAGCAAAAGTTTAATCGGTAATCATGGCAAGGGTTCCCAAAAATTGTTTCAAATGCCAAAGGTGAGACATACGAGGATAGTCGTCAGTATTAAAGGATCAGCCCATCAATCCTTATAAGAATAAAATCAAGGTTACTATCAAAGAAGGACGGATCAGCAAGGAAGAATCTTATCGTTCAGAATGAGAAGGAAAATATTTTTACACTCGTGGTTAAACACCACAAAACTTCTCATGGGAACAGGGATGGTTAAAACGAAATCAAATAGCGTCGGAAGATTCATAGATGCTTATCAAAAGCAAGAGACAAATAACAGGATGTATCAAGTATGTCATCGTCATGGAGATTCTCATAATGCCCGAAGAGGCATCAAAATGGTTAACAAAAGGATCAGTGGTCGGAGTCGGAATCTGAAGACAAGGATCAAATAGTGTCAAACAATTACTATGCAATTTCAATGCTTCAGGTTTTATTTAGGTTTCAAATTCTTAGGTGGGGCAAGGCATAAGCACTAATTTTCCAAATGTGATTTCAATAGTCCTTAACCAAAAGCAAGGCACGAATCAGAGTGATGCGGAAGCAATGCTACTTAAACATATGACTTATAGTCTACCCATTCCTCACTGGTCAGAAATTAAGCTCCTATAGGGAAATCCTAAAGCAAATTCTCAAAGGTTGTCCTACGAGCGCCTACAGTGGAAACTTAGTGGTCCAGACTTCACAGGTCAAGGGTAAATGTATTACGAGTCGCAGCCTGTCGCTCTGATACCATAAATTGTAACACCCCAACCCGACAAGGGTAAAGATATCACAATAATGGATTCACATCAGATCAAAACAAAGCATACATCTTTAGTAATACAAAAATCTCAAAGGATTACAAATGAAAATACTGAATCTACAAGGTTACAAATGAGAAATTCCAAAAACACTAATTCTAAAATACATTATCTTCTAGTCAACTCTAATCCAGAATAGCTATCAAATCTTCTAAGTCCAAAGGTACACTCTTCACTCATTCCCAGCTTCCTACTAAAACCTGCCGCAGGAAAAGAAATGCGGCTGAGCTACGAGAGCTCAGTGAACAGATATAACGGTAACAAAAGCAGTAATAGAGAGTAGTACAAAGAAAACCAAGAATACAGATCATACCGACACAAAATCAAAGCAAAAGGAATAAGGATCGGAATAAGGACAAAAGAAAAGAAATAAGGAAAGGAAACAATAAAGTTATAGAATAAGGGAAAAACAGGAATCTATCACGAGCCCATATAACAAATAATATTATAGCATACCAATATAATAAAACAAACCTGTGTAGAGTGATCAGCTCTCAGACAATGTGAAAGACGTGTATCGCACACACAATCAGTCACCAGGTATAATAACAGTAAACATATAACATAAACAGAGAACAGATCAAATCTAGGATGCACCCATACGCCCCCGCAGACAAATCAATAATCATAATGATCATGGCCATAGCAGATAATAAATAAGGGACGGAACAGGTCATCACTCTCCTGCCCTAGAGTCATGTCAGAGGTGCGTCAATGACATGGACATGAAACCCTCATGCCTAGTGATTGGCTCGTAATATCAAACTGTAGGTCAAAGGTCAAATGTACTATCAAAATAATCAAAAGTCATATCTTAAGGGTACATGGCAAAAGGTTCATGTCAAACAGTCCAGAATAACTATCAAAGGTTCAAATCAGAGTTTATCAAATTAAGTTTTATCTCAAAGTTAAGTTCAGATTATAAGGACTATATCAAATGGTTTAGAAAAGAATTTCACAGGTTCATAATTAAAGTTCGTAGCAAAAGTTCATTTTAGAGGTTCTTGTCAAAAGTTCATTTAAAGCATTTCTTTAATCATGGTTTTCAATAAAATGATCTTTCCGAATAGTTTTTATAAAATAATCTTGCAAAACGGTTTTTCATAAAAATATTCTTTAAACTAGTATCCACAAAGGTTAACAAATGTCATATAAAAATAGTATCATATCACCACCCATAATCATTCTTTTAAAATAACTGATTTTTCTCAAAACATTTCCAGGTCATAATTAAAAAGGTTTTCACATAACAGATTTTTATATCAGAGGTCGTAACAAAAGGGAATCATGAAAAAGGTTCAAAGCAAAGAGAATTATAACAAGGACATCAACTCAGCAGTTAAACAGGTCAGGACATGAAAGAGAGGTCATAGAAAGCTCACAAAACAAGAGATCACATGAAAGGTTCACAAACAGAAGGGAACATAGCAATGGTATAGGGAATCCTAATAAGGAAAATGAAAAACTGAAAGAAAAGGGAATGAAAAACCCTTACTGAAAAAGGGCAGAATATATGTACCTTATTAGCAAAGCAAAATAAGCAAGACAAACACGGAACAGAATCAGGGCTCCTCCTTCTTTACACCTAAAGGAGTAGAAGACGGAATTACAAACGATTCTAACTCAGATTACCATTTTTAGTTTACCTTTTCATTTTAACTAACTTTCTATTTTTAGTAACTTTCCAGATTTGACCGATTTTCACATTTAGCAAGATATTAATATTACAGATTAGGTTAAGTCCTTATTTCAAGATTATTATGGAATTAAGGTACATTTTATCAAGTTACAAAAGTTTAGGGTTAATTATGACAAGTATACATAGTTTAGGGTTTTAATTGTAAATTCATATAATTCAAAGGTTTAAAATAAAAGTATCACAAGTCATCCATTTAAATACATAAGTTTTCCAGAATTACACTTTTAACCTTTAAGTTTCACAAATTACAATTCATACCCCTTTAGTTATTAGAAAAGTAACCACATAACAACTTTTAAAAGTTCTTTACACTTTAACAGTTTTTAAGTATGGACTGGGCCTGTTTAAAATAATTTATGAATCATATTATATCTTCGAAATAAAATTCACCAAAATTCACAGAGCTACCTCAGTTCCCCTAGTATTTTACCAAATTTTTCCAGATTTTATTTACTAGTATGGGTACGAATGAAAAATCCTTTTTATAAACCTGTTCCAGAACCGGATCAATTAAAACACCCGAAAAGTAATTAATCCTCAGCCCCATTTATAAAATTTATAAAAATCTAGAAAAATTCAAGTAACTAATAGACTCATTAAATATTACTCATTTCAAAGGAGACCTTCTAATTCGTTACGGTTTGAAAATGAAAAATGGAAAACCCAGACTGTTTTTCCAGACATACTATTCCGATTTGACACTTAACTTTCCAAAAATCAAAAAGTGGTCTTCCAGGCCTCTAAAAATTACAAGGTTAATTTCTACAGAAAGATATTTCATTAAATTTAATTCTAGACTCAAAAACCACCTAAAAGGCTAAAACCACTTAGTTATCATCGAGATTCGATTGATTAAAGTCGGATTAATATTCCTGATCAGCAGCAGTTTTATGATTTTATGTAAATAATTAGGGTTTCGCTTCAAAATTCGAATGGATTAAATCATGATGTGTATTGATTACCTTATTTGTGATACGAATAGAGCAGGAACACAAGATCAAAGCCTCCTTGTGGTTGTTTTGTGGATCGACAGCAGCAAACAAAGAGAGGCAGCCAAGAACTTTGTAGAGAGAGAGTTTAGGGTTTCAAAAAAATATTCGGCATATCAAAAAAAAAAAAAAAAAAAAAGGGAAACCGACCTATTGATAGGGGAAGGATGGGCCAAGCTTGAAGTATTATCATTATGGATTAAGGCCCAAAGGTTCTGCACAAGTGTCAAGGTCAATTCGGCCCAAAGGAAACGCATAAGGGAAAACGTGCGAATGTTTTATTAATTTTGACCCATATGAACTTTCTTAAACGTGCCATACTTTTATATTATAAGGTTTCCCGTAACATTTCGTATTTACTTTAGGTTGTATGTTCATATCATATAATTTGGAGTCATAACATGTTGTATAACTCGAGTTTTAATTTATAGCGTATTTCATAAGTTCTTAAAATTTTAAATTTAGAGGGTATTTTGGTCTTTTTACATGTTATCTGAATTTCAGGTATTAGCTGTTTACTTGAAACAATACATCAAACCAAATTCAAATAATTATTATATTAAAATATACAATAAAACAAATGTCCTTAAAAATAATTTTAGAATAACTAAAACCATCCAAATTATAATTACAAGTCATGCCCGCCCATCGGGCGGGCTTTGCGGGCGGCCTTATATGCCCGGTAGGGCTTATAAGTCATGCCCGCCCATCGGGCGGGCCATGAAGTCTAGTATATATATATATATATTTTTTAAACATAACTATTAGAACTTATATCATGTACTAATTTCTATGACTTGTTGACCATTTTTTTTCCTTCTTCTAATGTTACACTATTGCTACCCTCTTTTACTCTCATACTCATTTTACTAACATAACAAGACACCTTTTTTATGGGTTTTTATTCCGTATCTTGGTTCTTAAACTAGATTTACTTATTAAAACACGAGTATATACCATGACTCCCAATTTTTGTAAAAAAGACGTTCTGAATCTTTGTTCCAAAAAATAAACACAAGTGAAATATATATAATAATTAAGAATTCATACAAACTTTCTCACTTGTACTGTTGTACATAGCTGGTTTCCCTTTTACACTAATTGCAAAGAGAGATTCATGCAACTATGCAAGTGGAAAACTAGTTGAAATGTGAAATTTATTATTTCTTCAATTTAACCTATGTGGGATTCTAGACCTTTATCATTTTCACTATGTAATTCAAAATTGTTTATTTAGAATGTATTTGTATCCTCTTAAATATTAAAACAGCTTCGCGACGAGTTCAGATTTTGGCCACAACTTAAGTCACTTTTAGTCAACTGTGCTTAAATAAAAATTTAGACCATAGTAAATTTAGTCATAGTAAAAAACATTAACATGTCATCTCGTTGAAAGCCACAAGGAACATGAGGGGTTTTAATCACTAAAATCGCATAGAATATCGTGAAACATGTTTTGTTTGGGTTTTGATTCACAAAATGCAAATCATTAATTAAGCGGTTTTCATATTATGTTATCACTTAACAATAAACTTAAACTCTCAAAGTCTTGTAAGCTAGCCAAAGGAGTTTTTTAAGCTCTAGTGAAAAGATTCAGGTTGTACCAAAGTTAGATGTGTACATATGAGAGACTCGACTTGCTCGAGTAATTAAAATTCAAAATTCTGATTTTTTAGCAAGATTAACTCTTTGGATATAACTAGTTTGCAAACGCGAACTCAATAAATAATTTTCAGAGAGAGAAAAGAAAAAAAGAAAAAAAAAAACCCTTTAACGATAGTTTGTGGTTTGTATCTATTGAACATCTATATTATTTCATTCTAACAAAGTGAAAGTCACATATTCAGATTGAACCTCGGTTTCGAGATCATTGTTGCAAATTGGGCAACGAGGCGAGTCATTTTGGGTCAAAATATGAATTTTGGCTAATAGGATAATGTTTTTGGGTATGAGAGTGAGAAGTAAGTGAAGAGAGAAAACATTGAGGTGACACTTTGACTTATGTTATTGCACACAATGTTCTTAGAAGCATATTTGATTTCGATAAGCCTCAATTTTTCAGTTTATATTGATACTTGCGACTTTATATAAGTTTATCCTATAACATCAACAACAACAATACCCGATCCTGCTGGAACGAGGTTTGCGGGAGGTGAGATTTATCTATATCTATACTATATATAAAACACGAACGATTTTTCTTGAAATTTAAAACTTAAAAATGAGTAATGTATTATATCTAATGTACCATTGATTAAAAATGGTAACAACATCTATCAATAAATTAATAATTTAAATATAGTTTCATCCTCAAACTTTTATCATTTATCGTTTTTACCTATAGATTTTTTTCTCGCAATGACTACAAATTGAACCCGTAAGTGTTGCACTTTCACACCAGAATTACAAATTAGCAAATATAATTATTTGCTTCTAAATGACGTCGATTTGCATGGGTATTCGTGTTAGACCCGTTTCCCGGGTAGTGGGACCCCACCCTAGATGAAGTTGACCCGAGCCTAAGTATGTGGACTAAGAGTTGGCAAATGGTTATAGTGTTAAGTGTTAGCCTGTTATAGCCTAGATGCGGCGCATCTAGGAAGTACATGCGGCGTATGGTAGAAAGGGGAAAGTAGAACCGACTTATTATAGTCCATGCGCCGTATTGTATATGGAGATACGGCGTATATGTAGATGCGGCGTATCTATGAAGATAGATACGACGCATCGACCTTAAATAAGCAGAAATGACAGAATTGCCCTTGTAGCTAGAATCTTCCCCATTTATCTATAAGTCTCCACACTCTCCTGTAAAAGAGAGTGTGTTTTCTGTGGGTGTCGAACCAAGGAGAAAGAGAGGGAAAAGATGGAGGTGAAAGTGCTATGATGATGATTATTAAATGGCATGATCTCTAGCCATGATTCCCCTTCAAGTAAGTAGCTATGTTCTTGATGATTATAAGTTATAGTTAATGGGTTTTCATCATATGATCAAGTTATGATCATATGATGATATGATATGGAAGATAAGTGTATTTGATGGGTTTTGATAACCCTTGTCATGTGATTATTGTTATGTTGTTAGGTTTTTATTATTTATGAAGGATGATGATGATGATGATGGATCTTGATGATGATGTTCTTGATGTGTTGTGTAGCTTGGTTGAGGTAAGTAAAATGATG
The DNA here is from genome assembly GCA_021014915.2 of Artemisia tridentata subsp. tridentata. Taxonomy (NCBI): domain Eukaryota; kingdom Viridiplantae; phylum Streptophyta; class Magnoliopsida; order Asterales; family Asteraceae; genus Artemisia; species Artemisia tridentata. The sequence goes on from CP139509.1 coordinate 14,696,252, forward strand.
ATAGCATATGTTATATGAATTTCTATCATATTGTGTTATGTATGTTTATGTTGTGAAGATGAGCTTGGTTGATGTTATGTGATGCCATGTTTATGGCTTATGTGATGAGATGATGTTATGAGATATGTTGATGTTATGTGCTAGATGAGACTTGAGTATGTGAGCTAGGATGTAAGTGTTTATGTATATGATGCATTATGTGGATTGAAGTATAATGGTATGTTATAGTCGTTTTACTTACTAAGCGTTATCGCTTACGGTTTAGTTGTCTAACCGTTTTGTAGGTGCTTATGATATGGCTTGGATGTAAGGATATATGGGCCAAGGATTTGGTAATGCAAGATGGGTAGTCTTGGTAAGGATGTAGAGCTTAGGTAGATACCGAGCTCAAGTGTATAAGTTTGTACCCCCGTTGGTCTTTTATTGGTAAACAAGTGTTAGATTGTATGTCAAGTGTTTGGTAATGATTTGGTAGCCATTTGGTGACTCAAAGTATGTTTTACACGTTTATGGGTTAAGTTAAGGGGCGTTTGGCACAAGTGTCTATTCGTACCCATTTTGGGGTCAAACGGGTCATTTGTCGTGTATTATGAATTGTTATAGTTTTGAATGCTATTTGTGTGTTTTGGTACAAGTTATAGTGTTGTATTGAGGTCAAAGTGGATTTTGGGGTAAGTTGAGTATATGCAGGCTTTCCTGCTGATGTTCTGTCTAAATTGGTCGATGCGGCGCATCTAGTATAATAGATGCGACGCATCAGAAGTTTAAGGTGATGCGGCGTATCTAATATGTCAGATGCGGCGTATCATAAGCTTGAGTAGATGCGGCGTATCATTTCAGGTTGATACGGCGCATAGTCTCGCATCAGTAGATGCGGCGTATCCCTCAAAAGGATGCGGCGTATCGTTGGTCACAGAAGAGTTGTGTAGTTGTGTTATTCAATTGTGTAATAATGTTTTGGAGGTTGTTGAGTATATGTTCTTGCAAATGTTTTAAAGGGTTAAATGTTATAGACTCTTTCATTTAAGTGAAGAATTTGTATAAGTCTGTTTTAGTTAAACGATTCCGCGTCAAAAGTCAAAGTTTTTAGTAATAGCGGGCACAGGGTGTTGCAAATTGGTATCAGAGCTTCGGTTTAAGTGAATTAGGTTTCCACTATAGGGTGCCTAGTCTTAAACCACTCGTAGAAGCTTGGACGTAAGTGTTAGATTGCGCGGAAATTAATTGCTATGTGTTAGACGGAATATGTTTTATGATAGTTGAGCCTTTTGATGATTAGTGATGTATGCTTGTGTTAGTGTTGTTGTGTATGAGATACAAGTCCATGGGGACTTGAGATGTTAGATCATTAGTTGGCCGAGCACCTCGGTTGGTGCCGGTGTTGGCATAGTAATTATGAGGTAAGTCCATGGGGATTTGAAATGTTTATATGATTAGATAGTCGTGCACCTCGGTTGGTGCCAGTGAATTGTACTGCGAGATGTGAATGTAAGATAGAACCATAGTGATGGATTGCTAGTAGTGATGTTAAGTGGTATTAGAGATGGGTTAGTAAGTGAACTAAGGTTTATGATGCCTTAGCTATAAGATGGGCTATTGCTTGTGGTTAGTTAGAAGGTCGATGCCTAGACATTGCTTGGTTATGCAATGTGATATATGATGCCATAGACTATGTAAGTTGATTTTGATTTTGAATGTTTGAACACTTGTCGGATAAGTGTTAAGCGTTATGGTATGATTGCATATATGATGTTAAGTGTTGTTGTTTATATGATGATAAGTCTATGGAAGTTTATTGTATGTTTAAGTTTTATGTAGTGTGCTTGAGGGCACGATTGTATAGTTAGTGTATGAGTTGAGATAGATGCATTTGAATGCATGTTATGTGTGACCTAGTTGTGGTCGATAAAGCTAAAAAAGAAAACATTGATATGTGAAAGAGTTAAGAAGCATGTTAATAATTTGAAAAAGTATAAATGCTTAAAAAAAAAAGATAAAGACAAGGAAGAAGCGAATAGCGAAGTATGTTTATAGCTTGATGTTTTGAGAAATATGAGTTCTTACATGCTAAACTAAATGAGAAAGTTAAAGTGTAAAGTTAAGAAGTGATGAGAACATGTTACATATAAAACATGATAAATTGAAAAGTGCTAGTGATATATGGTAAAGTATGATGAGTCAAAGTGACGAATAAAATATAGATTGCGCTAGAAGTCATGGGTGACTTGAAGTACGCTAGAAAGAAATGTAAAACATGAATGTGATCATGTTAATATATTTGAATATGTAAGATGAAATTAAAGAAAGTGTTATAGAATAAACCTATGTAAGGTTTATATATGTGTGAGTCAAGTAGACTAAATGAAGTGATAGTACGAGTTGTGAATATGGTCAACAAGGGTTGACGGGTATAGTAAAAGTGTGTTGTAAGAACACGTTGAAATGTGTAAGTGGTAATGAATAAGCATTACATATAAATTTTCTAAAATAAAAATGGCACATAATTAGTGTATGAGTCAACTTGGGGTTGACGGGCGAGAGATAAGTGGCATTGTGAAAATGCGATGATAATAAATGTGCAAGTGTTATATAGAAACTTGCCTAGATGGTAGAAAGCGTGATAGTGAATGTTGAGATTGCGTAAGGCAATGAAAATTTAATATATGATAGTGTGTGCCTAATTATATAAGTGCAGGAAAGATAAGATGAGTATACATGATGAGTAAAGATGATGAGACAGATATAGCTTGGATCCAATGCTCGAGTTTTGGCATCCTTTGGGATGGCCTAGCTTGCCTTTTATGGCATGATGTATAGTTTGCCTTTTATGGCATGATTGTTAGCTTGCCTTCACCGGCATGGTTTGCCTATATCCTTGGTATGATGTTAAGGTGTCTTTATGACACGATGGTAAGGTGTCTTTAGGACACGATGTTAAGGTGTCTTTATGGCACGAGGTTAGCTTGCCTTTGTGGCATGGAAGTAAGTTTGCCTTTACGGCATGAATGTAAGCTTGCCTTTGTGGCATGGTGGTCAGCTTGCCTTTACGGCATAGTGGTTAGCTTGCCTTATGGCATGGATGAAAGTTAGTGAGATTGGATCCAAGGCTAGTAAATATGGAAAGTATAGTATGTACGAGTGTTAGGTCGGAAGCGTATAAGTAGGATGGTTTATGGTTTCTTGATTTAAATGGATTGGGACGCCTTTTCATTTGAATGAGGAAATTGTAAATCACCGAACCATGAATTTGTAATTCTTGATTTACATAGATCGGGACGCCTTTTTATGTAAATGAAGAGTTACAAAGGAGTGGGCTTATGTGTGACCGATATGACATGAGTACGGATAGTGATATGAGGTAGTAAAAACTAAAACCGGTTAGACGTCATAAGAAAAGATAAATGCAAATAAAACTTATAGTAGCATTAAGGTCATGTGTAAACCTTAAGATAAGACGTCTGAAATAAATTGTGCATTAAGTTATAGAGTCAATTTATGAGCATTTCCAGAATTTGATAAGAAAGTATGCTTAAGTGTTGTGTGTGATAGAGGTTTGAAGGTGCCGTTGTATGGTACCTTGTGTATTTTGAGATAAGTTGTCGGTTTTTAGTATAGATGCGTGTTTGGTATTATGTGGAATGTGAGATTTGCCGGATATATGATGTTAGGTCATGATCAGTGCATTGTTGAATGCCGTGTTATAGTGATGAAATTTGACTCATATAGAGTCAAAGTAGTAGATATTTCCGGATGACAAGTCGTCATTGCTGGAAATCTTGGATAAGTTAATGATGAGAAGTGTGCTTTTAGCGGATTATGAGTTGTGTTTATGCCTAGTAAGAGTAGAATTTGCAAGATCATGTATATCGTTGCAAGGATTTGGTCTAGAAAACATGAGAATAGAGACATGGTTATGTTTTGAATTTTATTTTGGATAGTTTTAGACGAGAGATTTCGGGGACAAAATCTAAATAAGGGGGGTAGAATTGTTAGACCCGTTTCCCGGGTAGTGGGACCCCACCCTAGATGAAGTTGACCCGAGCCTAAGTATGTGGACTAAGAGTTGGCAAATGGTTATAGTGTTAAGTGTTAGCCTGTTATAGCCTAGATGCGGCGCATCTAGGAAGTACATGCGGCGTATGGTAGAAAGGGGAAAGTAGAAACGACTTATTATAGTCCATGCGCCGTATTGTATATGGAGATACGGCGTATATGTAGATGCGGCGTATCTATGAAGATAGATACGGCGCATCGACCTTAAATAAGCAGAAATGACAGAATTGCCCTTGTAGCTAGAATCTTCCCATTTATCTATAAGTCTCCACACTCTCCTGTAAAAGAGAGTGTGTTTCCTGTGGGTGTCGAACCAAGGAGAAAGAGAGGGAAAAGATGGAGGTGAAAGTGCTATGATGATGATTATTAAATGGCATGATCTCTAGCCATGATTCCCCTTCAAGTAAGTAGCTATGTTCTTGATGATTATAAGTTATAGTTAGTGGGTTTTCATCATATGATCAAGTTATGATCATATGATGATATGATATGGAAGATAAGTGTATTTGATGGGTTTTGATAACCCTTGTCATGTGATTATTGTTATGTTGTTAGGTTTTTATTATTTATGAAGGATGATGATGATGATGATGGATCTTGATGATGATGTTCTTGATGTGTTGTGTAGCTTGGTTTGAGGTAAGTAAAATGATGATAGCATATGTTATATGAATTTCTATCATATTGTGTTATGTATGTTTATGTTGTGAAGATGAGCTTGGTTGATGTTATGTGATGCCATGTTTATGGCTTATGTGATGAGATGATGCTATGAGATATGTTGATGTTATGTGCTAGATGAGACTTGAGTATGTGAGCTAGGATGTAAGTGTTTATGTATATGATGCATTATGTGGATTGAAGTATAATGGTATGTTATAGTCGTTTTACTTACTAAGCGTTATCGCTTACGGTTTAGTTGTCTAACCGTTTTGTAGGTGCTTATGATATGGCTTGGATGTAAGGATATATGGGCCAAGGATTTGGTAATGCAAGATGGGTAGTCTTGGTAAGGATGTAGAGCTTAGGTAGATACCGAGCTCAAGTGTATAAGTTTGTACCCCCGTTGGTCTTTTATTGGTAAACAAGTGTTAGATTGTAGGCTAAGGTCGTCCAAATGATTTGGTAGCCATTTGGTGGCTCAAAGTATGTTTTACACGTTTATGGGTTAAGTTAAGGGGCGTTTGGCACAAGTGTCTATTCGTACCCATTTTGGGGTCAAACGGGTCATTTGTCGTGTATTATGAATTGTTATAGTTTTGAATGCTATTTGTGTGTTTTGGTACAAGTTATAGTGTTGTATTGAGGTCAAAGTGGATTTTGGGGTAAGTTGAGTATATGCAGGCTTTCCTGCTGATGTTCTGTCTAAATTGGTCGATGCGGCGCATCTAGTATAATAGATGCGACGCATCAGAAGTTTAAGGTGATGCGGCGTATCATAAGCTTGAGTAGATGCGGCGTATCATTTCAGGTTGATACGGCGCATAGTCTCGCATCAGTAGATGCGGCGTATCCCCAAAAGAATGCGGCGTATCGTTGGTCACAGAAGAGTGGTGTAGTTGTATTATTCAATTGTGTAATAATGTTTTGGAGGTTGTTGAGTATATGTTCTTGTAAATGTTTTAAAGGGTTAAATGTTATAGACTCTTTCATTTAAGTGAAGAATTTGTATAAGTCTGTTTTAGTTAAACGATTCCGCGTCAAAAGTCAAAGTTTTTAGTAATAGCGGGCACGGGGTGTTACAATTCGTATAGATGTAATCTATACTACATATAATGCACAAATGAATCTATCTCCTCTTGGTCTTAAAATTAAGACTTACAAGCTATAATGCTTATTGTACAATACACAAAGCACTATTAATGATATTTCTCATCAATCTTAATTTTAAGACTTACAAGTCTTAAAGCTTAATGTACAAAATACAAAGCACTATTAATTTGGTCAAAATATTTAATGTAGTCAATTAATTAATTGGTCAATAAATACAATTAATTTAGTTATTAAAACACCCCTTACATAAGAAATACAAGTTATCAAACATATTGTACAACGAACTTAAACACAATTCCTACATTAAATGTTACTAATACAAATAATAAAGCACATTATACAAATACTAGCAGGGTACCCGCGCGTTGCGGCGGCGGGTACCTTGAAATAATATTTTCCGGTGAATCATGTATTTTAGTTTATTATGTTCTTTTTAATGATAAATTTACGGATATCAAGAATTTCATGTGACTAATTTCAACTCCTTAACTAAGGAATTTATGTCGTCTTTTTTGGTCTTTATTAAAGTCATTCGTATAACATGAGCTCGTTTGGCCAGTGCCCGTTTAGCCCGTACCTGTTTGGCCCGTGTCCGTTCGGGTTCTAGCCCGTTTGGCCCGTGCCCGTTTAGCCCGTGCCCGTTTGACCCGTGTCCGTTCGGGTTTGGCCGTGCCCGTTCGGGCTCTAGCTCGTTTGGCCCGTTGCCCGTTCGTGCTTGAATATTTGTATAATGTGCTTTATTATTTGTGTTAGTAACATTTAATGTATGAATTGTGTTTAAGTTAGTTGTACAATATGTTTGATAATTTGTATTTCTTATGTAAAGGGTGTTTTAATAACTAAATTAATTGTATTTATTGACAAATTAATTAATTGACTACATTAAATATCTTGACCAAATTAATAGTGCTTTGTATTTTGTACATTAAGCTTTAAGACTTGTAAGTCTTAAAATTAAGATTGACGAGAAAGATCATTAATAGTGCTTTGTGTATTGTACAATAAGCATTATAACTTGTAAGTCTTAATTTTAAGACCAAGAGGAGAGAGATTCATTTGTATATTATATGTAGTATAAATTACGAGCAACGGGCCAAACGGGCTAGAGCCCGAACGGGCACGGGCCAAACGGGCTAGAACCAGAACGGACACGGGTCAAACGGGCACGGGCTAAACGGGCACGGGCCAAACGAGCTAGAACCCAAACGGACACGGGCCAAGCGGACACGGGCTAAACTGACACTGGCCAAACGGGCTCATGTTATACGAATGACTTTAAAAAAGACCCAAAAAGACTACATAAATTCCTCAGTTAAGGAGTTGAAATATGCCACCTTAAATTATTGATATCCCTAAATTTATTATTAAAAAGAACATAATAAACTAAAATAAATGATTCACAGGAGGAAAATATTATTTCAGTATACCCGCCGCCGCAACGCGCGGGTACACGCTTAGTAAATTTATAAAATATAAACCACCCTCACAGCCACCACTCAAAACCTCAGGCACAATGACCAATACTTGGCTCTCATCTTGGTTAATAACAGTACTCATAGTATCCGGCCAAGAACCGGTGATATCAGGTCATGTCCGGTTATATATGGTTATGTCCGGTTGTATCCGGTTATCTCCGGTTATGTCCGGTCAGAACCGGTTATCTCCGGTTATGTCCGGTTGTATCCGGTTATGTCCGGTTATGTCCGGTTATTTCCGGTTAGAACCGGTTGTATCTGGTTATGTCCGGTTAGAACCGGTTATATCCGGTTAGAACCGGTTGTATCCGGTTATGTCCGGTTAGAACCGGTTATATCCGGCCAAAACCCGGATATTCCACACTGATCAATAGTTGGCTCATCAAATTCCGGATACAACCGGAATTTGTTATAACCGAAGGCGTAATATGGTTAGATATCGATAAAAGCACGTTTCGCGCCTTCGATAAGCTTTACTCGAAGCTGCGTATCGTGGATAACGAGCTTTTGAATAGTTTTACTGAGAATGTGACTGAGATGCTAGCTAAGTTAGGTGTGAGGCATTTTTCGTTACACGAGGTTTTACAACTTAGTATAATACCATTTATATGTGATAGAGATGAAAGTTGGCGTTGAGAGTAGGGAAGTGATAGTCGAGTGTCTTTTGTTGTTATGTTTCCTTTTAGAGGAGTTGTCGAATAGGGGACGAGATTGTTTCACGGTTGTCAGGTTGTGTCAAGATGGATTTGTTTGGACTAGTGACTGGTGTAAGCGTTTAGATGAAGTTGGGAAAGGGTATGGGAATTTGATAGATATGGAGAAGTTGGTAAGTGGGACAGATATGAAAGTGTACGAGGTTGAAATTGTGTATATGGAGCATCTGGTTGTGAAGTCGTTACTGGATGGGGAGAAACATGAGAATGTGTGTAGTACAAGACGTTAGATTACGATTCTCAGGAGGTAGAGCACTTGTTGTCACATGTGTCGTTGAATGGTGCTAGGGAAAAAGGTAGGTATTTTTTAGAGTTGATTGATTCAATATGGGTTGAGTATTTTAGTGACAAGAGTAAGTTTTGGTCACCTTGATGGAAAATATAAGCCGTTTTAATCTTCGATTAAGAAAATATTTCAGGGTGTTTGGTGGTTGGCTTCTAGTATGGATGATCAACTTCACTTTCAGAAAAATTGGTACTATAACTGTCAGAAAGTTCTCGCAGTTTTTGTGACCGAGCGCCTGATGCTATTCCAAAGGTAGTTTACTTTTATTGATTACGGTTTTCATTTATTGTATTCTATTTGGTCACCTTTTAGACGTATTGCATCTTACATTATATGATTACGGAATTAGTGTTCCCATGTTGATAGTTTTGGCTGTTAAAAAGATTACAATCCGTAGCCTTACTATGTACTACGTCGTGTGATTGGTCATTAATTTTATACTTTTCATTTGGCATCTACTCCCTTGAATACCCGTAACATGTTTTAGCCTACTAAATGTTTCTAGACTGTAACGGGTGTGATTGGTCAACATTTTTTTCACCCGTAACATTTTTCAAAGCCTACTTTATGTTTCTGTTTGTTGTTAAACAGGTTAACAATGTGAAGTTAGCAAATTACATTGGCTTAAAAAGTACAGTAACTCTTGATGACGCTTTATCAGTTCTCGAACTTTGGAGAAAATCTGAGAATTTCAAGGGCAGGTATCACTAATGTGTTCGTTTTAGGAGTATGCGTTGTTGTGTGTGAATGGTCAATATAACATGTTTGTTAACGGTTTATGATTTCCAATTACGAGCATATCTGAAATGTCGAAGTTTTACACATATGTATGGAAGGAGATGAGTATCTCAAAGCAGAAGATAGTTAAAACATTAAGTAATCCATTTACATTGATTTGTTGCCTCATGATGAAAAAGTACCAAAGATGGATTAAGACCAGAAAACATAGATTTGATGACTTTGACTTCTAGGGAAGGACAATGCATGTAATGTGGTGCGTATTCACTTGATCAATAGTGTCGAATGAGACCATGTTTGCGAACAAGTTGAGATCACAAGGAGACACGATTGTTGGCATAACAAAACCAATTTGACTTTTGGTAAAGTCAAACTTGATATGGAATCCATTAGAATGATTTTTTGGAGCTTCTGTGACCTGCATAATGATCGATACGGATTTCAATCCAATGCCTTTCTAGCCAATGTACGCTGCGCAACATTAGATGACGTCCCAGTAGAATTTCCAACATCACAAGGTGCTCTCACCTTCTCAGCAGAAAACCCATACTCGTTATTCAATACAACATCCCTTTTATCTTGCAAGATGAATGTTAGAGTGGGCTCCACATATCTAATCATATTACTATTGGAAAGGTAGAATCGTTGATTTGCATTGATCACCAAAACCGAATATAAAGATTACATCGGATTATTCTAGAGATTAAGAATGGGCTAGGCCTTATACAATACAAAAGGGCCATAATATAAACAATACATAAACGTATACAAATATCATCTAATACACCCCCGCAGTTGGAGCGGGAGGAGGCCGGACGCACAAACTGGATCTGAAGTCTTCAAACAAAGCTGAGGGAAGACCCTTGGTGAAGATATCGGCGTACTGATAGCGGGAAGGAACATGTAAAACGCGCACCTGACCGGCAGTAACCATGTCACGAACAAAATGTATGTCTATCTCAATATGCTTCGTGCGCTGATGTTGAACCGGGTTAGCAGACATATAAATGGCACTGACGTTATCACAATAGACAAGTGTAGCAGATGATAATGGAGAATGTAGCTCTCGAAGCAAATTACGAATCCATGCAGTCTCAGCAACAACATTAGCAACACCTCTATATTCAGCCTCGGCACTGGAGCGGGAGAGAGTGTGCTGTCGCTTGGATGACCAAGACAGTAGATTATCACCAAGAAAAACACAGTAACCTGAAGTAGACCGCCGTGTGGAAGGACAACCTGCCCAATCAGCATCTGTATAACCAACAAGAGAAGTGGTAGATGAGGAGTGTAAATGAAGACCAAAATCCAGAGTCCCCTGAACGTATCGCAAGATACGCTTGAGAGCATCAAAGTGAGGCTCCCTCGGATCGTGCATATAAAGACAGATCTGCTGTACTGCATATGATATATCCGGGCGCGTAAAGGTGAGATACTGAAGTCCACCTGCAAGACTACGATATAAAGTAGGATCCTGAACCGGAACACCTTCTGGACCCAATTTTGGTTTTGTGTCAACGGGAGTCCGAGAAGGGTTACAATTAGTCATGTGAGCACGCTCAAGAAGCTGGAGAGCATACTTCTTCTGAGACAAAAACAACCCTGTAGAATGACGAACAGCAGAGATACCAAGAAAATAATTAAGAGCCCCGAGATCAGTCATGTCAAACTCACTGTGTAAGGAACCAATAATCTGCTGAAGGAGAGTAGTAGAGGATGCTGTAAGAAGAATGTCATCCACATAGATAAGTAAATAAGCAACCTCAGACCCGTGTCGATAAATAAAAAGAGAGGAATCACATCGACTATGGTAAAATCCAACCCTGGTGGCAAAACCTGCAAACTGCTGAAACCAGGCACGTGGTGCTTGTTTCAGTCCATATAGGGATCTCTGCAAAAGGCAAACATGGTGAGGGTAGCGAGAATCAACAAACCCCGGTGGCTGGTGCATATAGACCGTCTCAGATAAATCACCGTTAAGGAAAGCATTCTTAACGTCCAGCTGATGAATGGGCCACTGACGAGAGACAGCTAGGCTAAGAACAGTGCGAATGGTGGCCGGTTTCACAACCGGACTAAATGTCTCATCACAATCAATACCAAGTTGCTGACTACTACCATTAGCAACCAAACGAGCCTTATAACGGCTCAAAGTCCCGTCAGCATGAAACTTATGCTTAAATAACCACATCGAGCGAACCAAATTAACACCAGAGGGCCTTGGTACAAGAACCCAAGTACCATTTTTAACTAACGCATTATACTCATCATACATAGCGTTACACCACTGAGGATCTTTTAAAGCGAGGAAGGGAGATGTGGGTAAAGGAGATATAGACGAAGTATGGAGAGATAAACGTTCAATCGGTTTGACAATGCCCAATTGAGACCCAGTGACCATGCGGTGAGTTCGGGGGGGTTCATTGGTGGGTTGTGGGGAGGAGGCCGAGGTGGTGTTGAGTGGGGAGTTACTGGTATTGTGGATCGGTGATGGGGGAGATTGGTTAATGTGATGTGGGGCCGTAGTTGTTGGGCTTGGAGCGGAGTCCGAAGTAGGTGAGAATGTGGTTGAGGCATGGGTGGGCGAAGGAGATTGGTTGTTGGGTTGCGGTATATGCTGGACCGGGTTAGGTGTGTTGTCATTTGGGTTGGCCCGTGTCGTTGGGGGCGTAGTTGGTGCAGGGTCATTTAAAACATGACTTAGGATAGGAGGATGTGTGGGTTCCAAAAATGTGTATGAGGGTGGGGTGTTTGGGGTCATTGATCGATAAGGGAATTGTGTTTCATCGAATGTGACATGTCGGGAAATAATTATTTTGTTTGTTTCAAGGTCTAGGCAACGGAAACCACGGTGATAGGCAGGGAAACCCAAGAAAATGCATGGGGTGGCACGGGGAGCAAGCTTATGGGGTGAGTGAAGGTGAGGGTAGCAAAGGCATCCGAAAATACGCAGTCGGGAATAGTCAGGCTCTTTGTGGAAGAGTCTTGAGTAGGGGATGTCGTTGTTAATAGCGGTGGAAGGTAGAAGGTTAAGGAGGTAAGTAGCCATGTGAAGAGCCTCGACCCAGAATGAGGGGGGTAAGTGTGCTTGAAAGAGAAGTGTGCGAATGACATTATGGATGGTACGTATCATTCGTTCTGCCTTGCCATTTTGTTGAGAGGTTTTCGGGCAAGAAAATCTAAATTGAATACCGTGTTTGGCAAAAAGTGTGTGTAGTTGATTGTTGTCGAACTCACCACCATGATCACATTGGAAACTCTTGATTTCACATTTGAATTGATTTTTAACATAGTTGCGAAAATGTAAAAACTTATTGAACATGTCAGATTTAGAACGAAGAGGGTATATCCACAAATAATGAGAGAAATGATCTAGAAAAAGAACATAATATTTAAAACCACTGGAACTAATAACAGGAGAAGTCCATAAATCAGCATGGATAATATCAAAACAATGTTCAACAATAGAATCTGAGCTATGAAAAGGGAGCTTCACATGTTTGCCAAGTTGACAAGCGTGACAAACATGTGGAGACTTGTCTTTATTACATGAAATGAAATGACGAGATGTAAGGGTGCGTAGCACATCGTCACCGGGGTGACCGAGACGTTGATGCCACGTGGTGGAGTTGGTGGAGACAAAAGCAGCAGGGATAACGGATGGCTTGGTAACAGGATATAGATCACCTGAACTGTCACATCGTAGGAGGATATGGCGAGTCAAGAAATCCTTCACAGAAAAACCAAATGCGTCAAACTCAATAGTACAATTATTATCCCTGGTAAACTGGCGAACAGAAATAAGATTTTTAATTATATTAGGTGTGACAAGGACATTATGGAGGTGTAAGGGGCGATGGAGGGAAGAGATAATGCTATGGCCAGTGTTAGTGACGGGAATGGAATTACCGTCACCAACATGAACAGATGGGTATAAGCGTTTATTAAAAAGTGTACTTAAATTACTTGCATTAGAATTTAAATGTGAGGACGCACCTGTATCCATATTCCATGTCGGGTCTTGCAGGGTCATAGTGCTAAAAGCACTTGGAAGAGATGTGGCTTGGGACGGGTACGAGCCGGGAGCGGGACCGAGTATACTGTTGGAGGGTGCCGGCAGTGGGTAATGGTTTGGATAGTTAGGCTGTTGGGGAATGGTGGGAGGTGCGTACTGTTATTGGGAGTTATAAGGGGATTGGGCTAGTGTTGGGCCGTAAGCCTGTTGGGGGTATAAGGTTGGTGTGGGTTTGTTGTTGGACTGTCGGCCCAAAGGTGGAATCTGTTGGTGGGCTTGGCGGGTGTTGTACGAACCAGGGGCCCAAGTAGTCAATTGTTGTGAAGCGAATGAATTGCCAGACCCTCTGCCAATACTAGTTTGTCCCGAATTATTTTTAATACCGATTCTATTGCGGTGATCGTGTATGAATTTACATCGATCACCGAACTTGCACGATCCCTTATTAAAATGATTACAAAGCTGTGGTAGAGATTGAGGCTTAGTAGTACCTTTTTGTCCAGTCGTGTTAGTGGCCAAAAGAACAGATGGAGATGACGAACTACTGTCGAATATGGTGGCTGAATTGTTTGATTCATTCAACGTTGACTCCTCAAGGAGAAGCATGTTCCTGGCCGTCTCGAAGGTCGGTAAAGGCTCCTTATGTCGTATGAGACGAGCAATGCCCTTAAACCGTTCGTCAAGTCCATTAATAGCATACATAACTAGGTTTTTGTCACTTACTTTTTCACCCAGATTTTGCAAACGATCCGCCATTGTACGTATCTTGGTGCAATACGCATTAATAGTGAGACTTCCGAGTTTGATGGAACGGAGTTCACTATCAAGGGTTATTGCGCGAGCATCTTTATTATCGTGAAAAAGATCCTTGATGTGGTCCCATAGGGCTTTTGCATTCCCAGGTGTAGTCACGACTTGGTCTTGGAGTGATTCTTCGAGCGTACCTAGTATCCAAACTTTCACCAAGTCGTCTTGTTTGTCCCATTCGGGGTCGGTGGTGCTTGTGGTGGTTCCTTCAATATGTGGTTTTAATCCAAGACTCCCAAGATGAATTTTTAAGAAGGAACTCCATGAGTTGTAGTTGTGTTTGTCAAGGCTTAGCTTGATGGGTACGTTAAAGGGTAGAATTTTGGTGTTAGTGGTGGGTGTGGGATTGATAACTTCATCACCAGCCATAGGTTTCGATTGGTGGTTATTGGGTTAAGAGTTACAGAATGTTGAGAAAAGAGGGAGGGAGGGAGAAAGCCGGTTATGAGATCCGGATTATGTGGAGAAAGAAAGGAAAGATAGTTATGGCTTTGATACCATATTGGAAAGGTAGAATCGTTGATTTGCATTGATCACCAAAACCGAATATAAAGATTACATCGGATTATTCTAGAGATTAAGAATGGGCTAGGCCTTATACAGTACAAAAGGGCCATAATATAAACAATACATAAACGTATACAAATATCATCTAATAATTACGCCTTCGGTTATATCCGGAATTTGATGAGCCAACTATTGGTCAGTGTGGAATATTCGGGTCTTGGCCGGATATAGCCGGATCTAACAGTGGCGGAGCCAGGATATGTAGTCACGGGGTGCAACAAAACATGTTGAGAAATGTTATCTTTTAACCTGAATCCGGTCGGGTCGGGTTTGATTAAAAGGTAAACAATTCATTATTAAGACTATTGGTGCCAAGTTAAAAATTGAAAAATGATTGGTAATTTGAAGTTTGAACCATTAACTGTAAATGAACCGATTTTGAAGGTATAGGTTATGTTGGCTAGGCTTCTATTTGGGTTATTTGATTTCAAGTGATCCTTATATGTTTTTATTCAAGTTTCATGGTGGCTAGACTTATAATTGGTGCTTAGTGATGAGAATATTTCTCTTAACCGTAGCTCTAATAGAGTGTTTTAGGTTGATTTAATGTAGCACAAATAATTTAGTTTTGATATAACTTTGATGAAGGTTTATTTGATTTTGACTTAAAATAATCAATTGCAATATCTTATTTTCCTGATATGACAAAAATAAATAAAAATAATCAGTTAATCCAAAAGAAAAATCAGTTTTCACATCACAAAATTAAGGAATGACAGTTCTTGTATTATATACGTAGTAAAAGATTTTAATAATTAGATACACAGTTTTTTAATGACAATTCTAAAAGTTGTGTTGAGAAATATGTACTTTTGGGATATATACATGTACATGCATGCAAGATATATACGTGCCATCATTTACAAATCCACAATATAATTCATATTATCAGTAACATAAGGCTTGCTATCACCATCTAACCTCAATTTAGCATCACATTCTTCACTCTTAAACAACTCTTGCAACCTAACTAAATTATACTTCCAACAAAACTGCACAACTTTAACAGGCATAGCTAAACCACTACCACCTAGTCCAGTAAAAAAAAAAAAAAAAGTTTGGAAATCGGTCGAAAATACGACCGATTGTGATTTTTGCTCAAACCAACACATTGGTGGTGACCGATGTTCAAATCGGTCAAGAAAATCGACCGACCGATATTTTACGTTCGAGTGTGAGCACCCTAACATCAATAATACTTTGAAATAGGTGAGAAGCTTTTGCTTTAAATATGAAAATAATCCACCAATCTACTTCACTCATAAAGGTTTTGTAGACGGGTAGTTGGACCTCATTACTCACCTACCTTCATTTCACTTAATTTCTTCTTCTGCGCTTATAACATTGTTCTAAAACACACACACACATATCACACCCTTTTTAATTTGAAAGCTAAAAACCCTAAAACATACCAGTCATTTGTTTAGCCACTCGTCTACTTATTCCTCATAACTCTCCTACATTTACCCTAGCTAACACACACACATCCACACTAGCAGACTAGCTCGATCCCTTGTTTGGCCGCCCATCTCCCTTGCAAGCAAAGCTTATCTTTCTCGCTCAACACTACTCTCGATCGAGCTCATGGCTTTTGATTTCTTTCAAGCGATCGACTCTTTCTATCTTGTCAATGGTCTGTGGACTAGACTACCTTCATAATGATAAACACAGGTTAGAATTTTGTGTGGATGATCTGATTGTTTGTTTTGGGTTCAAATATGGTTTTTATGTTTGGATTTTAGGTTCATATCTGCTTTTAAATCTAATAGTGCGTTTAGGTTGCTTTTGATATTGTGTGTTTGGGTATATGCTTTTCATTTTTATTTTATTTTTTTCTTGTTTGGATCTGGTATTCTATAATGGTGAAGGAAGATAGTTCGTATTTTATGGTGATAGTTGATGTTGGATGGAAAATAAATAGGTTGTAGAAGGTTGAAATAATGAATTAATGATAAACACATGTTAGACTTTTGTTTTGTTTGTGAATTCTCGTATTATTTGACTAAACAAAGCAAGGTTAGAAATTTTTACACTTTTACAAGGTTATGATAGACACAGCAAGTTTTTTCAAGATTCAAGTGTTTTGTCTTTGTGTATCCATCTATATACCATAAACTATTAGTTAAAAGATTTTATCCCATTTTACAAAAACTTGTGTTGTGTAGCCTATCTAAATGAATAGAGATATTTATTTGGTAAAATCATCAAACTAAACGTTTGAATAGAAAATTTTGTTTGGTGTAAATAAGTTTTACTGCATTTCTTGTATTAACGTTTTATGGGACTGAATATTAGATTATTTTCTCAATGATGTGGTCGTAAATGTAGCAGTTTATGTAGCAGTTATTTGCTATATAGTTCTGTGGTTATGCGGTTTGTGGAGGTAATGGGTTGTTTGGATGATAAATGAGTGTTTGGGACTGCAGCCCAGGCTTTTTGTTGTTCGTATTCGATGACTGGAATTATTTATATGATTTATACAAGAAGTAGTTACTTTGCTGGTGTGGAGGGTTTACGCTACTTTGGGGGTGTTTGTTTAAGCTATTTTGCTGGTGTTTGTTTAAGCTTATTTTGGAGCTTAAGTGGTTTCGGCTTATTTTGGAGCTTAGGTCTTATAAAAGCTTATTTCCAAGATAAGTCGAAGATTTTGGCTTATGGAAACATAAGTCGAAGCTACGTAAGCTGGTGAGCCAAAAAATAAGCTTAAACAAAAACCCCCTTTATCTTTTCTTATTTGTGTTGTATAGGTATTTTAACAACAGTTTTGTGAAATTTGAATCGTGGTTTGCTTCATGGTATATGGTTTTCAAATGTTAAAGTCTGATAAGAATCGATAGGTGTTTTATATTCATGAATTTATATGTATTTTTTCTATGGTACATGTTGGGTAAGATGTTACCCTGTATCGTGAAACGCTGTGTTTATGTGAAGGTTTTAAAATCATTATGTGTGCATGTTCTAGTGAGTTTAATAAGGGTATTCGGCTGTCCATCAAGTTCTGTTTTTGTCAAAGAGTGTTAAGCTACTTTGTATGTCATAAATTACAAGTTTATGTGAAGGTTTATCTATTAAATTACAAGTTTCAACTTGTTTATTTAGTTTTTTACAGTTTTGTTGATATTAAACCAATTTTTGATACTTTTTGTTTCATCTTTTAAGGTAACATGTTGTAGTATTAAAAGTTAACTGATATCGAGTGTCTTATTTGATTGAGATTTAGGCTTTTTGTTGTTCGTATTCGATGACTGGAATTATTTATATGATTTATACAAGAAGTAGTTACTTTGCTTTCGGTTCAATAAAATTTCTTTTATTTTGTAACATCAAATAGTTGGTCCATCCGATCTGTCTCTCTTTTTGTCTATCTACATTTCATAAGCTTCGATCATATATGTGCAATAAGTTAAATTACACACCGCTTTTAGCCTCATCTATATAATTACTTGAATTCACGCAGACAATAAAATCCATCTCTCTTTATATAAATAATAGGTTTTTTTTTTTTTTTTTTTTTTTTTTTTTTGACAACTCAGTTTTATTCCAAATGTAAAATTGTGATTAAAATATGTTTTTGTGTTGAAAAGTTAACATAGTCTGATTTTTAGTATAAATAGATTCCTATTTAGAATATGTGTATGTATATGTCTATATGACAATAGCCATGCGTGATGGAATAACATATGCAATTTCCGCGTGTTGGGACTCAATAGTGGCTTAGTCATCGATCGGAGTTGTAGGTTCCATATTAAAAAAATGGGCTTTGCTAAACGAAGCTTTAAGGACTTTTATTAAGGTGCATTAAATAGTTGTACACTTACCATAAAATTCAGGTGTGGACTTTTTAGCATTTTCCTAAAAAAAATTAAAAAGATCAACGGTGCATGATGTATCTCAATAGCTAGCTACAGGGTTAGAAACGCCACACTTGACTAAATTTCACACAATTAGACTAGTTTATGGATTTCATTTAACACCTAATTATGTGCATAAGACATATATATTGCACTACTCATAAACACATGTGTATATGAAACCTCACTAATTAAGGTAGTTTACTACTACTACTGCTTTTCATTACATCAATTGAATTATACCACCGCATTCACAAATTATACCTTATAACTAGTGAAAATTCATCATCATCATCATCAACCACACGTAAACAAGAACTAAGACTACACAACCCATCATCTAATTACCTAATAGATTTAGCAAAGTAGATTTACCAAAACTCAATCATAACCAACTCAGGTTGGTCACTATGATGCCAGTGGCTGTGTCTTGACGGACACACGTTCAATTCTTGCCAAAGACAAGTCTGATAATGGTAGCTAACCATCAATGAAGAAAATTGAACATGAGGGTTTCACATGTACCAATGTGGTTTATGGGATCAAGGGATTCCTATCGATCTACCCTCTTATATATATATATATATATATATATATATATATATATATATATATATATATATATATAGCCATAGTTGCCAACTCTGTGTTTTTTACTTAACTCGAAAACCTGATTATCTGAATCGTGATTAGGAATGTGACTCGACTAAGAGTCAAGATATTTAGATAATATATATTTTTATAATAATAAAATCAAGTTAAAAGCATATAAAGGATTATGTCAAAAAAATTATTAATTATTTTTCGACTTTTAACCTCATAATGTAATTAACTTGCTACCAGTCTCGAGCAAGGTCAAGTCATCCACCGAGTTCACCCATATCACATATCAATTATGTCATGAATGAATGTGTATGTCTTTTTGTGACAAGAACAATGAGCTGATCACCCCCTTTTGGGTTCCTATTTTTCCTCACTAGTCAAATTCATAGAGCATAAATTCAACAGGTGATCTTGTGTTTACCCACATGTAAAAATACTGGTTTTAACAATAAAAGTTTAACAATTTATGGTTTCCTTCACAAAAATTAAAGCTATCATCAAAGTTATTTATGAATTAACTATATGCTTGAGTGAATATTCACATTTATTTTTAAAGAATATATTATCTAATATCTAATACTATCTTATAAAGCATTTTGCCCTTTTTTAAATTCTCAATTAAGGATTTGAACCACCTAAATTACCCCTCTTATTTATTCACCAATTTAAACATCTCTACCTAATATACCTATAATACCCTTAAATCTCAACCACTCATTTTCTTCTCTCTCCTCAAATCTCAACTAGGGGTGTGATTCGGGTTGACCCGGTCGGGTTCGGGTCAACTCGGGTCGGGTCAACTCGGGTCAACACCCCTAAAAAATTACCCGAACCCGACCCTGTTTGAACTCGGGTCAACTCGGGTCGGGTCAATTCGGGTCTCGGGTCAACTCGGGTCGGGTCAATTCGGGTCGGGTCAACTCGGGTTTGGGGTCAACCCGAGTTTTTGCCTTATAATTTGTTAGTTTTCTCGGGTCAATCGGGTTCGGGTCGGGTTCGGGTCGGGTCAAGGCTCCTAAAAACATACCCGAACCCGACCTTGTTTAGAACTCGGGTCAATTCGGGTCAACCCGATTGACCCGAATATAAATTCGGGTCAATTCGGGTTGACCCGAATTGACTCGGGTCGGCTCGGGTTCGGGTCGGGTTCGGGTCGGGTCGGCCCGAATGACACCCCTAATCTCAACCAATCATTTTTTTCTCTCTCCTCCATAAATCATTTTTTCCTCTAATTCATTCAAAATCTTTTATCTCAAAAACCGTATATCGATAAATTATAAAAATTGTATGGGTGTTCTTAAAATTTCATGCTCTTTCATTAGAGATGTCATTCGATATACTTTCGACGAATTTTTAAATCCGAGGGCGGAGCCCGTACGGCTAAAGCATTTGGCTATCATACTCTATGACTTGACCTATCACCTCCACCATCTCACCGCCGCAACGCGCGGGCACTATCTCTCGTTATATTAAAACACAGTTGCTCTAATAGCTTATTAACCAATCATAGCTTTCGATTTTTAAAGTTTATCTTTTTTTTTTCCTTTCTAATTTTGACTTTATTTACACTTTTATGTTTCCATCACAAATTTTTACTTTTCAACCAATAGTTTTAATATAATAAATAGAATAATAATTAAGATATAGTCGATCAGTACTCTCGTAATCCACCTGTCAATATGGTAAACTCTCATTCTATAAACCCACTACTTAAACCCCTCACACGGTCACTACCTTATTTCTCAAGAAAAACACAAAACCCTTTTTTTTACAAGTAAACACAAAAACCCCTCTTTTTCTCTACATCAAATTCGAAAAGATAGGCCCAAATCTAGCGTGTATTATCTTCAACTACATCACTACAAACGTTCTTATTGCACAAATTTAAGGTAAATGTGGAAATCCCTAATTTGCTAAACTTTTCGATATTTTCCGATTTTAACGAAGTACACTTACAACACCCACCAAGTTTCGAACTTTTTACGTTCAAAAGGTGTAAAATGTTGTAATAAAACTAAATCCAAGTTTTCGTAAAGTTTCATTAACTATAGTGTAGATTTTGTATGGATTTTTGAAGTTTTGAGCTTACTTTGTTAAGAAGGGTTTTTGAAATTTTGGCCAAATCAATTTACATTATAAGTCCTTTTGTTTTACTACATATATGGTTTTTATTATAACAAAGCATTTGTGGTTTCTTCGTTGTATAGAATCTAATTTATTGTTTCGCTTTATGTGGTTTTTATACAGAAAACCATACTCTGTTTAGACTTATATTATGGTTTGTTACTTATTACAACTTGCAATAGAAAGTCAACGAGCTACTTTGACATTTTTAACGTTTTACCCATTAGATTTAACTTAGGAGAGAATTCGAAATATTAAAATTCTTATTATTGACCCCTCAAGAGAAAGTCAAAATTAGTTGACTCTACTTCTTGCAGAGGATTAATTGTACACTGGAAACATCTCTTTAGATTTGCACTATGCGGATTTGCATACCATCCTTTTAACTACTTTCTATTGTTTTCATCTCTGCAGATGAGAAAGTGTATATTACTTTTGGGGCTCGTTATCGGCTTACTTGCCATTCTGCTCGCCTTGCCGCCACGCGATGGCGAAATATGGGCCGTCTTGGTGGCGGGCTCACCAAGGTTTAAAAATTTTGCAATGCAGGTGAATTATTATATACTTGCGGGCTCTGGATTAGAAAAGACGGGGTTGGGTCAGTTTTGGGTTGACCCGTTTAACTAAATGTGTGATGTTCGTGTCAACGCTTGGGGGTTCATGGGTTAAGCTTAAACAAATAAACACATAATCTAACAAGAAGATAGGTGTAAAAGATGGATTCATTGATAAATTGTCACCATAGATTGAATCAATCCATAATACATTCATCATTTAGTAAGCTTGATCGAAGCGTTAACTTTCCTTTTGAGAATCATAAGTCACAATACTGCTGGACCAAACACATTTGTATAGAACTGTAGTTCCAAAGTCAGCATGCTTTGATGGTTATACATTTAACTATCTACCATTATAATTTTAACTTTGCTATTTTTGAAGAAAACAGCCTATGCAAATACTAATAAGAACATACACTAGTGTATGTAAATAAGTGAATGACATTAAAAAATCTTGAAACCCTTTTTCTAAGAATAGTGTCTAAAAAAGCTATATGTTGAGAGTTGAATACTTGAGTGTCTGTCTTTGCCCAATATTCTAACTTTTCTTTGCAATCTGATTTGGCCCAAATAGAAAAAAATAATACACCAACTCTGATAGTATCTTTTGGCCCAATAAATAACCAAATTGCAGCTCACATGTAAAACTGATTCAATTCAATCAAATTAAAATTTTCAAGAGTCAGCCCAATGCTTTCAGGATTTCACAAAGACCAAAATCAATTAAGTAGCAGCCCAAAATGTCTCTTCTTTTTCTTTTCTTTTTTTTGTTAAGTTAGCTCTAAGTCATTTTATCTACAACAGGCTGACATATGCCGGGCATATCAAATTTTAATCAAGGGCAAAGTGAAAAAGGATCATGTTATTGTTTTTATGCCTGATGATGTCGCTCACGATCCGATGAACTTTAAACCTGGATGTATCGTTAGCTCTCTGCAAGGTCCGGATGTTTATCGTGGCATATCGAAGGTATATGTTATATATATATATATATGTATATATATAATTGCATCGTTACAAGTCCCCATCATTTTAATATTTTTATTACTAATGTAGGATTATACGGGGAAAAACTTGAGCCTTCGTAATTTCTTTCCGGTCTTGGCTGGTAATAAGAGTATGATAACAGGCGGGAGTGGAAAGGTGTTAGCCACACAAGCTAATGACAGAATTTTTCTATTCTATGCAGGACATGGATATCCGGGGTTTGTTCGTAAGTGGAATAATTCATTTAAAGATTATCTACTGTTTTTGGAAGATATATTTGTGTTATTTTTACACATATTAAAGAGATCTATATAATGTGTATATATATATATATATATATATATATATATATATATATATATATATATATATATATATATATATACGAAAAAGTGATTCATGACTACTACTTCATGTTATAGTATATCAAAATGGCCATATAGATGTGATTTCTTTCAAGCGATCGACTCTTTCTATCTTGTCAATGGTCTGTGGACTAGACTACCTTCATAATGATAAACACAGGTTAGAATTTTGTGTGGATGATCTGATTGTTTGTTTTGGGTTCAAATATGGTTTTTATGTTTGGATTTTAGGTTCATATCTGCTTTTAAATCTAATAGTGCGTTTAGGTTCACATCTGCTTTTGATATTGTGTGTTTGGGTATATGCTTTTCATTTTTATTTTGTTTTTTTCTTGTTTGGATCTGGTATTCTATAATGGTGAAGGAAGATAGTTCGTATTTTATGGTGATAGTTGATGTTGGATGGAAAATAAATAGGTTGTAGAAGGTTGAAATAAGATATTGATGGGTGTTTTGATTTAATAGACTACCTTCATAATGAATTAATGATAAACACATGTTAGACTTTTGTTTTGTTTGTGAATTCTCGTATTATTTGATGTTTATTTGACTAAACAAAGCAAGGTTAGAAACTTTTACACTTTTACAAGGTTATGATAGACACAGCAAGTTTTTTCAAGGTTCAAGTGTTTTGTCTTTGTGTATCCGTCTATATACCATAAACCATTAGTTAAAAGATTTTAACCCATTTTACAAAAACTTGTGTTGTGTAGCCTATCTAAATGAATAGAGATATTTATTTGGTAAAATCATCAAACTAAACGTTTGAATAGAAAATTTTGTTTGGTGTAAATAAGTTTTACTGCATTTCTTGTATTAACGTTTTATGGGACTGAATATTAGATTATTTTCTCAATGATGTGGTCGTAAATGTAGCAGTTTATGTAGCAGTTATTTGCTATATGGTTCTGTGGTTATGCGGTTTGTGGAGGTAATGGGTTGTTTGGATGATAAATGAGTGTTTGGGACTGCAGCCCAGGCTTTTTGTTGTTCGTATTCGATGACTGGAATTATTTATATGATTTATACAAGAAGTAGTTACTTTGCTGGTGTGGAGGGTTTACGCTACTTTGGGGGTGTTTGTTTAAGCTTATTTTGGAGCTTAAGTGGTTTCGGCTTATTTTGGAGCTTAGGTCTTATTAAAGCTTATTTCCAAGATAAGTCGAAGATTTTGGCTTATGGAAACATAAGTCAAAGCTACGTAAGCTGGTGAGCCAAAAAATAAGCTTAAACAAAAACCCCCTTTATCTTTTCTTATTTGTGTTTTATAGGTATTTTAACAACAGTTTTGTGAAATTTGAATCGTGGTTTGCTTCATGGTATACGGTTTTCAAATGTTAAAGTCTGATAAGAATCGATAGGTGTTTTATATTCATGAATTTATATGTATTTTTTCTATGGTACATGTTGGGTAAGATGTTACTCTGTATCGTGATACGCTGTGTTTATGTGAAGGTTTTAAAATCATTATGTGTGCGTGTTCTAGTGAGGTTAATAAGGGTATTCGGCTGTCCATCAAGTTCTGCTTTTGTCAAAGAGTGTTAAGCTACTTTGTATGTATTAAATTACAAGTTTATGTGAAGGTTTATCTATTAAATTACAAGTTTCAACTTGTTTATTTAGTTTTTTACAGTTTTGTTGATATTAAACCAATTTTTGATACTTTTTGTTTCATCTGTTAAGGTAACATGTTGTAGTATTATAAGTTAGATATCGAGTGTCTTATTTGATTGAGATTTAGGCTTTTTGTTATTCGTAGTGACGAAATTATATTGTCATTTTATTTATGGATGAGATTAGTGAAGTTTTTGTTACTTATTTTGTTTAGTGACATGTATTTGTATGTTTAAATAGTCTATTTGTGTTAAAGATGTGACTAGTCAACACCTTGTCTCTTGGCTCCAAATTGCGACCTTTTTGATTAAACAGTGGCTGCTAGCACTTTGCAATGCATTTCTTGTTTAAGTGTTGTAGAATATTTCCTTAATCGCATTTATCTTTACAACAAGAATGTTCAGTGATTATATGTGGAGATTTTGTGTTGGTTTAAGCTACTTTGGGGGTGTTTGTTTAAGCTTATTTTGGAGCTTAAGTGGTTTTGGCTTATTTTGAAGCTTAGGTCTTATAAAAGCCTATTTCCAAGATAAGTCGATATTGCTTTTGTATAGTACATGTGATGGCATCTGAGATTGGCTTGTGAAGAGAAAGTTTGGAATCTGCACACGTTTAGGCCTTGGTTTTTGTTGTCATGTAGTTTAGTTTCATGCATCTTGAATTCTTGATGGAAGCTTTTTTCTTGTCTAGTTTTAGTCTCAAGTAGGTCTGTAGTGTTTTTTTTGTTTGTTGCCTTGTTTGTGTGTTTCTGTTGTGCCCTGTTCTCAGTGCATCTCTAGATTGTTGGTGTAGTGTCTTGTGTCTTGCAATTTGTACTTGTTTGTTGTTTTAATTAATGTACTTGTTTTTGTAGCCTGCTCCATATAATCAAGAGGGGCGTTTTCTCAAGATCATTCCTGACAAATCCTTTTGGCAAAAAATCGTGAAGCGAGGGCTGCCAACATTCGAGAGAGAAGCCACTGAACTCGTTGGCCATTCTCTGCTAGCGTCTAGCTGGTAAGTCCTTGTTGTTTCTTATAGTGACTGATACTCTACTATATACTTCCCTTATTCATACAGTTATCTCATTTGGTTTCCACTTAGCTATCTTTTCTTGTGTCATCAATCTGTCTAATATAGCCAACCACAGGACAAATGAATGTCTTGGAACACATTATGAGAACCATACTATAGACTTCCAATTAACTATAGGATCATTGCTACACATGTCCTGCCAAACATTTTTTGTCATAAACTTTGTATGTCTCCCTGTTCTTGTTACCCACACTGCTTCATCACATACCCTTTCATTAAATCTTGGTATCTGGATTTGTTGCAGAACGGGAAACTTAATATTCCACTCATCAGGCCAACACCAATTCCCAATTCTTACAAGGCTAGCAACATTACATGTCATACTCAGTCTTGCATCATATATTTCCCTAGTGGATACAAAATTACCAAGAGGACCTTCTGAGCACCACTTATCATACCAAGCTGACACATTTTGACCATCTCCTATCTTATAGACCACATGCTGCTTCATCTTTTCTCTTAAACTCAACAAATTCTTCCATCCAATGCTACTATTATTATCCCAAGAGACTTCCCATATATTTCTACATTTTAACTTTTCTACATTTATCCACTTAACCCAAAGGGTGTCTTTCTTACAAGCCACATTCCACAAATGTTTCATAATAAGCACTTCATTCCAAACTTGCAAGTTTTTTATGCCCAATCCACCTTGATCTTTTGGTTTACATACCACTTCCCATGAAACCTTAGCTCTACCTTTGGTCAAATCTCCCTGATTCCATAAGAACCCTTTTAACAGTTTGTTAATATCCTTGATGACTGTCTTAGGCAGCAAGAAAACTGAAGCCCAGTAAATTTGCATTGATGATATAATAGAGGCTATCAATTACATTCTCCCTGTCTAAGATAAAACCCTATTCCTCCAATCTTTAACCTTGTTTTTAACTTTCTCAATCAAAGGCTTACAATTAGTCACACTTAACTGTTTGGTAATAAGTGGGACACCCAAATACCTAACAAGTAGTTTACCAATTGAAAATGGCAGGATTTGCACAATATTATTCTGTTCTGGGACACTCAAACCACTAAAGAAAACAGTACTAACAAGTCCTTCACAGAGTTGCATGTTAGGTTGGAGACCAGAAAACTTACTGAATTCCTCCAATGAGTTCTTGATAACCTTCACAGAGCTGCAATCCCCATGACAGAAGACTAACAAGTCCTTGTTGTTTTGTCTTTTCATTGTATG
Organism: Artemisia tridentata subsp. tridentata; assembly: GCA_021014915.2. Taxonomy (NCBI): domain Eukaryota; kingdom Viridiplantae; phylum Streptophyta; class Magnoliopsida; order Asterales; family Asteraceae; genus Artemisia; species Artemisia tridentata. Next base: position 14,723,046 of record CP139509.1, read on the forward strand.
CTTTTCTGGAAGTTCTAATAAATTTTTTTTATAGGTGCATGGATGATACTGTCATACGTCGTCTGGAAGGTGTTGCTCATCTTCCTCGCGTCGCTTTGACATGTATTGATTAGGAAGCGTGCGTAACTGATATTGTATGCATCACAAAGCTTGTGGGAAAAGTTAATTCAGAGAACCTTATCTTCGCCACACAGCTAAACTTGCAAATATTCAACAGGGTAGGTATTTTCTTCATATTTTATCAATGCTTTACTATCTTTAGGATGATCACATGTTTATTGATGCACTGATCATCATAATATGTTAAAATTGAATTATGTGACAATGTAAGTGTATCGGATTGTTGATCTATGCAAGAAGTGATGGGTTCAGAATAAAGTCTTGACTTATTTCGAGGGCTCGAATACGGTTCACCGGAAATGCAATGAATCCATATGTTGGTCTTTGCAAGAAATGAATACTATTTTGGAAGTACTCATGTTGATCGAGTACTCATTTGAACATGTTTGACCAGATAAAGTCATTTGGATTGAATTTTTGATCTACTAATACTTGTTTTTTCGTTTAATGTTTGTAGGTTGCTCGACTACCGGTCATGACCTACACATCAGACGATGTTTTGGTGATTTGTCCTCCCAGTCAAGCTCAGCTAGATTTTGCTGAAAAGCCTCGAGCTGTGAGACAGGCCGAGATATTAAAGGAAGCATCTGGGGTCTACAAGAAGGTCAAACGGGTCAAGCAGCTTAAGAGGAAGAAGTGAGGCTTGTTATGGTTGGTCTGGTTTTGACTCTTTTATGAGAGGATACTTCTTAATACTCTAATGTCCTGGTTGGTCTGGTTTTGACTCTTTTATGAGAGGATACTTTTGTTCTTAATGGCATGTAATATCTACTCCACTCTTAAACATTGCTCCTGGTTTACTACTGAAATTGTGATTCCTTTTCTTATATTTTGCTACTGAAATAGTGAAATTGCAGTCCCCCAGATATGCTTGGTTTTTAAAAATCGGTTTTCGCGATGGCTTGGTTTTTAACCCGACTAAAACCGAACTAGGCATTTTGGTTCGGTTTTGGTTCATGCTATTTTTCTAAAACCGGTTTCGCGTTGGCTCGGTTTTAAGCCTGACTAACCGACTAAAACCGAACTAGGCATTTCAGTTCGGTTTTGGTTCATGGTATTTTTTAAGTTTCACGTTGGCTCGGTTTTAAACCCGACTAACCAACTAAAATTGAACTAGGACTTTTGGTTCGGTTTTGGTTGTGCTATTTTTTAAAAATAGGTTTTGTGTTGGCTCGGTATTAAACCCGACTAACAGACTAAAACCAAACTAGGCATTTTGGTTCAGTTTCGGTTTATGCTGTTTTCAAAAATCGGTTTTCGGCTCGTTTTTCAACCGAAGCTAAGCCCTACTGAGTAGGCCCACCAAAAGCCATATATTTGGCCTTCCTCAAATACTTATAAGCTTATTATTGGTAGTGGTTTGAAAAATTAGCTTTCAATATCTTTGACAATCTTACGTGGCATGACACATATAAGGTTTATGAATGATATATAATCTTGAGCTTAAGTTACATATATGTATATGCAATTTTTTAGCTTTTGAAAAGAAATTTATGTAATTACAAGTTTAAGCTGTGGATATATATGTAACTTTTAGCTTTTGAAAGGATATATATGTCATGTGTGCCATTCCCTAATAATAAAATAATATGTTTTGTATCTGATTTTTATATAACCAGTTTTTTATTTCTTTATTTCCTAAGGCCACATAATTTATACCACCTTTATTTGTATAAAATTATTTTCATTTCTTTCCCAATGATCGAATCATGTTGGAACTTTTTACACCTTTATAGCGTTATACTAATGTTTCAAGTTTTTTGGGTAAATGGTTTTACCGCAGTCAATTTTCAAGTTGTGACCATAACAAGGCATGCCAGCTACAATATATGGCAACCGCAACATAAATTGAAAACTTAGAAAGGAAATAAGAGCATCAGGCCATCAGGTATCATGAATACCATTTGCTCTTCATTTGAGTCCCACGAGATGCCACATCATCTTAACATTACCACTTCAAAAAACTCCCTTATCATAACACAACTCTTCATTTGGGCCCGACCTACTCCCAATTTTATTTTTCACATTTTTCAACCAAACTAAATTTATTTCATATAAATAAAATTCAACCCAAAATTAAAATAAAATACCAAAATACAATACAATTTTGACAATACAAAGTTGAAATTCAACACAAAATTATATTTGCAGCCCATTTTCTTTTATCTAGCAGCCCATTTTTTTATGTCCAACAAAGCCTAAAAACCAAACCTAATAAAACCCTACTCAGTTCTCGAGTTTTGAGTGAAGGGTAACGGAAAAGAATAGGAAAAGGAAAAGAAAAGGAAAAGGAAAGCAAGTGTTAGTTGACATGTTCTTGAGACAGAGGAAAGAAAAATGAAAGTAATCATAAATCATGTTTTTGAGTTGGAGGAAATGAAAAAAAAAACTTGTTCAAATTACATGTATGCCCTTTATGGTTAATGTCAAATGTTTTAAAAAGGGTATATTAGTCTTTACACAACAATCATTTCCCTTTCTTTTCCCTTTCCTCCCAAAAATGGGAGGAAGACTTTATTAAGAAAACTTCCTCCCATCTCCCTTTCATCTCTTAAAAAAAACTCAAGAACAAAAAAAAATTATATTACATTTCTTTCCTCTCAAATTTTAACTCGAGAAATGAGTGAAAATATTCCTTCTTCCTCCAACACACCTGCAAAAATAAATAAATAAATAAATAAACACAACACAAACACTAGCAAACACAAAACCTCTTCTTATTTAAATCCGAATATCGAACACATTAATATTCAAACCTCAATTTAATATACAAGAAAAATCAAAAGCTGAAAAAGTGATTTGTCGTTTTCTACTTCGCGTGGATGACGAGCTGTGAACGGCGAAGGCACGGCGAGCGATGCCGGTATCACGGCGAGCCGCGGCGAGGCTGCCACGTTGGAACGGCGAAGGCAACTCGTTATTATACCCGATGCTCTAAGTAGCGTAGATACATAGATATATATATATTTTTTTTTTCTTTTTTAGAACGAGAACTATTTATTTCACACAATATACATAATAATCTATCTCACATGTCTTAAATGAACCCATAATTATTTTGATCGGGGAGCTTCTCACACAACATGAGGTAACCTTGAGACAAAAGCTTTTTGGTATAAAAAAATAAATTTAATGACGACTCCATTTAAAATTTTAAAATATTAAAGTTATCTAAGTACATTGAATATTAAAAGTATGGGATAAAAGTATATCTCTTTGTGTTCGAGTTTAGTTTGGACATAAGTATAATTTATTGAATATTTGTGAGTCTTTATGAAAAGTAATAAATAATCATAATGATAATCTTTGTCAATAATTATGTTTGTTCATGTTTAAGTAGCGTTTGTGTTTGTTGTTGTAGCGACATGTATCAAAGCGTAAAAAAATGTCTGAAAACGGACGAAACGTATGAAAAATTGACAAAAACGGACGAAAACATCTGAAAACGTATGAAAACGGACGAAATCGTATAAAAAATGGACGAAAATGTAAAAACGGACGAAAACATCTAAAAACAGACGAAAACGTATGAAAACGGACAAAAACGTCAGAAAACGTATAAAAACTGCCGAAAACGGACAAAAATGGATAAAAACAGACTAAAACGTATGAAAACGGACAAAAATATCTGAAAACGGACGGAAACTTACAAAAACGGACGAAAACGTAAGAAAACGGTCGAAAACGTATGAAAACGTAATAAAGTGAAAAAACATGAATTTATAAAATAAAAAAATAAAAAGAGAAAAAAAACAAACAAACAAACTTGATTTAAAAAAAAACGTGAAATAGAAAAAAAAAAAAAAAAAAAAAAAAAAAAAAAAAAAAAAAAAAAAAAAAACTTGATTTAAAAAAAAACGTGAATTAAAACAAAGACAATAAATAAATAAATAAATAAATAAAGTTAATAAAGAAGTGAATAAATAAAAAAGACAAAAAGACATGGCTTTAGGTTTTCATATTAAATCTTAGGTTAAAACCCACCATTAGTTCAAATTAGATAGATGGTAGAGATTTGTCCCTCAGTATGCAATAAAAATTTAATCCTTAAATGAACTTTTCTCATAATATATACATAGTCCTTAACAGTGTTAATATTATAATATATATATAGTCCTTAAAATTAGAAACCCTATCATCCTAAATCTCTTTTATCCTATCATTTCCTTACCGCCTCCCCCTTCCCTCTCATCTCTCATCGTCGCAGTCACATACCCAATCACCCAAACCCAATCACCCCGATTGAAATATTAAGTGATTCATCCCGATTCCCGACTTAATCCATCGACTGATTCATCGCTTCGTGACTTCATCCACTTCGTGACTCTGGTAAATTGAATTGAATTTGTGACTTCATCCAACTTACGAGAGCTACATCTATGTCATAATGATTTTACACGATTAGATTTCAGCCTGATCTCACAGCTTGCTCGGCTCAAACTCCTCAGCCTGTATGGTTGCGACAACCTTGTTGAATTGCCCGAGCTTCCATCAAGTCTATCTATTCTCGAAGCAGACAATTGCGGCTCACTTGAAGCCATTAGAGATGATGTCCATAGAAACTGTAAATGGTTATGTCAAGTCTCAATTACTAAAGCATATAACGAAAAAGGATGTTGGAGCTTAGTTGGTGGTGACAGATTATTAGAAAGCATGCTTCAGGTATGTTGTATAATTAATTAACACCCGGCCACCTGTTTATATATATAGTAGTAACATATATGAATTGTTTGATTTAAATCAGGGAATGGGTCACCAGTGTATGAGGCTCCATCTAAAAGGGATAGAGATTCCAAAGGGGTTTGAACCTCGTTTGGTTAGAGGAAGGAGTTGTAGATTGAAACTTCCAAAGAATTGGTTCAATGAATATGCTGGATTCTTATTCTGCTGTGTTTACATGGACCAAGAATCCTACGGTGTTATTGATTCCGTAAACATAACTATGGAGAGGAATGGCGGCATGGATTCTCAACAACAAGTGTTTTGGGAGGAGAATGAGACAGACCCACCTCTTTTTGATATTATACAAACATGGGTGGGGTATGTTCCATTTGAGTCATTGAGACACACCGCTTGGTAGGACCAAACATCCACTGCTTCTGTTGACGTTTCCATTGACTTTTCTACAAATGCCCTTTGGAAACTGGTAAGTGCTTATTCACATACCTTTTATTTACCAAATTAAGACCAAAACGACCAAAAACTAACCCAAATGCCAAAGATATTTGTGTTTTTGTGTTTGTTTGTGTGCAGGTACGGATATCGTGAAAAATGGACAAAAACAAGCAAAAACCGGGAAAACGAGCACAAGATACGAAAAGGATATTTATAGCCGATGCCGGGAAACAAAAAGTCAAAGTCAACCCTGAAGAATCAAAATATTACAAGAATGGCCCTTGGATAGTATTTTGGAAAAATAGCAGAAATGGTCCCTGAAATATCAGATTTTACATCTTTGGTCCTTGTCTAAATTTCTTAAACCAAAACCTATTATCCGGATTTAATCCACATCAAATCCAACCCCATTATCCCATTTGACCAACCCAAGTCTTAAACAACCAAGCCCAATATCAATACCCCAACCCATCACCAGTTATAATAAACCCAAAGACCCATCGTTTTATTATGACCCGGTCAAGACCCATATCCAACTTCCAAACCCGGGTCAAAGCTAAATTAATTACTGGTCAAATTCTAAAACACGCCCGCGCCCAATTCATCAATTACCCAGAATTACCACTGTGCAATGAACCCTAAATTACCCACCTCTCGAATTTACCACAATTAAGGGTAGGATCGTCAAATCAATGAGTGTCAGATGTCAGAGAAGCACAGAACACGCACGAATGGATACGTGGCAGCATTTCATTGGACCGAACATCTCACATAATTTGATCCAAGGGTCGTGAATCGATTTGGTGATATCAAATAATGATCTGAGGGTTAAGATTGATTCAAAGAAGCACAATAATGCACGGATCAGTGACATGGCATCTTTTGGGATTGGCTATAAAAGGAGCCCTTCATTCACGATTTTAGAGTGTTAGGTTTTAGGTATTAGGAGTAGGTTAATGTAGTATTAGTTTAGCTTATTGTAGCTTTTAGTTCAGCTTATTGTATTTTCATCATCAGTTTTCAAAATTCTGTACTCAATTTTGTATTTTATTGCAAGTCAAACTTTGGTCAAAATCACTTTTCATCTGCTTATTGGATTATTTCTGGTATTGTTCTTCCTTTTCAAGCTTATTTGATCTATTTGTGTTCTTATTATGATATTTCACTAGTTAGTTTTAGCTTATTCATTTTTTTTTGAGTTTTGAAAGTCAAAAAGTCATCAATCAGTAAACTGCTTATTTCTCTTTTCCTTTAGTGCTTATTAGGAATAAATTTGCTTATCTACTCTTATAGTTGTTAGTTTAAGTCTATGAGATAATTAGTATCTTATTCATTCAGTTTTACTCAGAAATAGTCATAAGTTAAAGATAAGTCAATATTGCTTCTCAGCTTATTTTCCAGCTTATTTTTCTTTGATAATCTGTTTTTAGAATTAAAATAGGTTAGTTATTTATTAATTTGTTCAGTTTATAGCTTAAAGTCAGTGGTATGTTTGAAAGTTTAAAAATCAGTTTAGCAAAAGGATGTTTGGCATTAGATTAGTTTTTGGTGTTAAGCCCCTAGTACTGTCCATTTGCATTAAGCTAGAATTTGTTTGAGCTATTTTGAATATAGATAAGTGATTTGCACAAGGATTTAAGCTGTTTTGATCTGTTTTGTGGTTTCACATCAGTTGGTGAAATCTTAATTTGTCAGCTGATCACTTAAGCTCCCCCAATAAGCTGAAGCTCTTTAGGATATTTTTGTGGCTACTTTAGGTGCATGTGGGTAGTCTAAGTGTGGTTCCAAAATTTGGTAGTATTCCATTTAGTTTGAAAGAAGTTAGGGTCAATAGTTCAATTCTGCTGCAGTGTGCAGTTTTGTGCAATAAGCTGCTGTTCTTAGTCTCCTCTTTGCTTATTTCTTTGTAATTTTTGCCTAGAAATTGGTTTGTGGGTAGGTAGTAGTAGTAGCTTGAGGAATCTGAACTTAATTTCTACCAGTAGCTTATTAAAATAGCTTATAATCAATCTGCAATTAGCCCCTCTGGACTGATTCTTGCCTGCCAAATTTAGTGTCCCTATGATCAGCTATTCTTGAGTTGATTTGAGGTGTCAATTGGTCTTGGAATTTGGGAAATTTGGGTTTTCAAGTAGCTTGTTATATGAGCTTTTAGGTTTAGCTTTTGGTTTCCTCTGCCCAGCTTTTATCTAGCTTTTAGAGTGGTTCAAAGAGGGCTGATCAGCCATAGTTTCTGCCCTAGTTTGATAGATAGCACAGCAGCTTATTTGCTTATTTCCTGAGCTTATTTAAGCTATTTGAGTTGAATTGAGTGTTAATTTGTATAATGAACTGTTCCTGAGCTTTTGGGAATTTTTGGTCAACTTTAGCTTATTTTGAGCTTATTTTCAAACTGCTTATTTGGCTGTTCAGCTTATTTAAGCTGAATCAAGTTCTGAATTTATTTTTCCTAGATAGATAATATAAAATTAGATTTACTCAGAATTTTCCAGATTTTTCTTGTTTGTTTTAATATTTTTAAATCATTTAAATAATTTAAATTAGTTTTTAATTCATAAAAAATTCATAAAAAGTCAAAAAAAATATTTTTCTTTTTCCCAAAATTTTCTTTTTATATTTAGAGTTTAGGAAAAATAATTTTATATTTTTAGGACTTAAATTTTAGAAAATCACTTTTTATTCACGTTTTATAAATTCGTCGCGTTCATTTTTAAATTCAATTTTCGTTTTTAGGATTACGTGCTTAGTATAATTGTACCATTAGCTTCATTAGTTGTTTCTTTTTGCTATTTCATTATTCATAGTGTAAAAATCCAAAAATTCACTTGTTCACTCACATTCACGACATATATTCGACACCGATAACGACAACTCGAATTCATCCTTCGTTGGGACACGACCCGGGGAAAACGCATCCGTTGAGTTTTCCTTCGGAATAAAAATATTAAATCAAAAATGGCGCCGCTGCCGGGGAAGGCTTGAAAAGAGTTGGAGTTTCGCCGTAGAATCGTGTTTTGAAGACCCTTCTCTCGAGAAGTTATCATTTTTCTTGTAAATATTTTTATACAAAACCCAAAAATATTTTTCTTCTTATTTTATTTTTCCCTTTCTTTTTACAAAACCCAAAAATAATCTTCGTCTCCTCTTATATGTTTAATTCTTATTTCTTTACCCTCTCATACCATTTGATTCTTATCTTCTTATCCTTAACCGTTTAATTCTTATCTTCTTAACCCTCTATATGTTTAATTATGATGGAATCATTTATTCCTTGCGTCGGTTGTGGAGAACCGCTTTTTGGATTACCGTGTCGGTGGTGTACATGCGAACGGTGCGGAAATGATATTCGAAACGGAAGTTGTTTGTTTTGTGGATCGAGGAATTCAGTTGATTGTGATCCAAATACGAATTCATTCAATGACTCTTCAAATTCTTACAACTACCCACCACAGCCCGATGTATCTTCATTCGATCAACGTTATTGCGATGGGTGTGGAGATTCGATTGATCCGACATCGTCTTATTGTCAACGGTGTACTTGCGAGAGGTGTGGTAGAAATTTGATCAATGGATTTTGTTCGTTTTGTGCTTCGGAAGCTGAAAATTCATACAATTATGATTTTAATCCGAACATTTTCGATTATCCTCAAAACAATTTCGCGATTCTAGATTTGAGGGTTTATCGCAAATCTGGATCTGAGGGTTTATCGAAATTCTGCTTGGAACTTTATCGCAAATATGGGCTTGGACTCTATCGCAAAGTTTCTATCGCAATTGTGGAATTTGGACTTCTATCGCAATCTTGCAACCTATCGCAATTGTGGAACTTGGACATCTATCGCAATTCTAACTCTGCAACTTATCGCAATTGTGGACTTGGACATCCTATCGCAATTCTTAGAAATTGCCACAATTTTAATAAACTTATCTAAATTCGATTTGTACTTAATTTTACAACATCAAACTTAAACTTGGTATTCTCTCGCTTGTAAAAGTGTGATGAATAATTCGACAAGGAATACATCTTCTAATTTGTTTAAATTAGATAGATTTTTTAAATAAATTGCAAAATTTATATAAATTGCATATTTCTATCTAAATTGAGATTTTGCCAAAATTGTATAATTTTGTCTAAATTAAGATTTCTATAGAAATTGTCATTTTATGTAAATTGTAATTTACATAACTTTGTTGAAATTGTGAACATTTGATCTTGTCTAAATTGTAGTCTTGTCGAAATTAGTAACTTTATCTAAATTGTCGTAGTTTATCTTAATTGCAAGTAACTTCAAACGACCTTCAGCTAAAGACCAAGACTTCACTACAACTACTGAGTTTGGGTGAAATTTTGGTAAATTCTTTCGAGTTTGGGTGACATTACCGAGTTTGTGACAAATCTACCGAGTTTGTGACACACTTACCGAGTTTGTGACCAAGTTATCGACTTTGTGAAAAAGTTATCGACTTTGTGACCAAGTTATCGACTTTGTGACCAAGTTACCGACTTTGTTACCCAGTTACCGAGTTTTAAAAAAATGGTGGGAAAATTTAAGTAAAATTTAATTTGTATGAGCGACTTAACATTCAATTTTTACGCTAAATTCAAATTCTGGTACAATGGTGAAAATTTTGGCCCAAAATTCAAATTTTTAGGTCAAAATTCGAATTTTTTTGGTGAAATTTGGAGTAAAATTTTCTAAAACTCAAAAATTTTCTAGTATCCTTAGAATTGCATTTTAAGGCATATTTCAAACTCACCACACCAACATCACCAATAATATTATTGGTCTACACCTTCAAAACTACCACATATAGCTTAAAAGATCCTGATCAAGATTCACAATCAAATGACAATGGCTAAATTTTGAATGTTATCAACTATGACTACAAGGATGATTCATTATTACTTATTTTAAGTTGAAGTGGAATATCATGGGTGCGTGTACTTAGTATCTTGAAGATATCGGGGTTGGTTGGATGCATGATTCTTCGAGATCCTTGTTCGAGCTGATGGACTCACAGAGCATAGAATGATTAAGACTTGATTTGTCTAGTTATACCTGATGTAAGGAGTTCCATTATTGTGCTCACAGAGTATAGCTATCACTTTAAAGGAGTTACGTTGTAGTGCTCAAGTGTCACAAAAAGCTGTGGATAATTCAAGATACGTTCATATGAAGTTAAGGATGGTTGGATGGGTATATGAAACGACTTATGCTTTAAGGAGTTACGTTGTAGTGCTCAGTATAGGCTCTTAGTCCGACAATAGTGCAAGTTTAAGTCACAAGTTTGGGTTATTTTACTTCAGTCTCAAGTTCGTCATAGTAGGTTTTCTCTATTAGTAGTCACTATAAAAAGCCATTGTTTTTTATACAGGGGGTTGATAAAGAGTTAGATATTATAAATGGTATTATTAGTTGATTGAGTCTATTTACAAAAAGCCGTTGTTTTGATACAGGGGGTTGATAAAGAGTTAGACATTATAAATGGTATTATTAGTAGATTGGGTCTATCTACATCTTCTCACGGGCTATATGGTTAATGATAAAGATGTTTCCAGTTAATACTCCACGTACACACCATTATGCTGATTCCGCTAAATCGTAACCAGCATGGGAGAGAAATGTGTAAAATCCCGTGATGATGGAACTATCCTGGAGAAAGAAAAGTGCATTTCCGGTTCTTAATTGATTCTGGTGCTACGGATCTTAGTTGATTCTGGTGTATTTCCAGATCTTAATTGATTGTGTTGCTACGGTTTCAACTTCAAAGGAGAGAAATGTGTACATCGAGGACGTTCAACAAGTTACCATTTCATGTGTACGTTACGGGCTGATTTTTCATATGAAATATAACTGGGATGCATTTGGTGAGATGAAGATGTTGATACTCTATTCCCCCGAATGAACAATCTTGAAGAAGGTCAAGTCTACAGTCTGTTCTACATTTTTCGCTGCGTGTTAGAAGATTAAAGACGGTATCCGCTGCGTGTTAGAAGACTAAAGACGGAATGCAGTTAATTATCAAAAGACTTCTTCAGATTCAGGGCATTCATCAGAAAGCTTGTCAGTTTGGGGGAGAGCACTAATTAGGGGAGAGTGAAAATCCAGATTTAAAACCCTAATTAGATTTGCTCACATTGTTCTTCTGCAAGTAAAGAAATGGCAGCTGAGAAGATTCTGCAAGCTGAACGATGTAATGAAGTTTGAAGACCATTCTCAGGTCTCCTTTCCTAAGCTTCAGAACCCCCGCAATGTTTCCGACTTTCGCTTACCTTCAGAGCTTCCCGGGCTCTAGCACTACTAGAAAAAATGCCTTTAATGACACCGATTGCGTGTCATAAAAGGGGTCAGATGACACGCTTTTTGGTGTCATAAATCGACCCGTCATAAATCTTTATGACACGCATTCGTGCGTCATGAATTTACGACACGCTTTTATGACTCCCTTTTACGACAACTTTTTTGCGTGTCATGGTTCAAATTTTTTTAAAAAAAAAAATAATTATAAAATTACTAATCCATCTGCATTAAGTCATAACAGATTTATCATGCTGAGACCATTTGGTCTTGGTTCGAACCCATACCTCTCGGTTAACCAAATCGGACCACAACAAATTTCCCAAGTTACAAATCAAACAACTAACCAAATGAGCTTATTAATAAGCTTGTATACCCCAAGTTAAGCCCACGGATAAGCAAATCGGACCACAACAAATTTCCCAAGTTACAAATCAAACAACTAACCAAATGAGCTTATTAATAAGCTTGTATACCCAAAGTTAAGCCCACTGATAAGCTCGTGTACGAGCTTATTCTCACGGTACGCGACACCAAACACAAACCAAGAAAAACCGAACGAATTCCCCTCAAATATAAACCGGATGAAATAAGCGCTACATAAACTGAAATGGAACAAGAATAAGCTCGATGTGAGCTTTTGACCACGGTACACCAATTGAAAACACAACGCAACAAGAATGATGATACCAACCTATTTTTCTACTCGTTTTTAACTCTAAACTAGATTTACAATTCGTCTTTAACCCCAAACACCTTTTTACACTTTGTTTTGACACATACCGATTCACACAAAGTGTGAATCGTTGTTTGTATACGATTTTTGAAATACCCATTTGTTTACTTACCAACGAGGAAAGAAAAGAAGAAGAAAAAGAGGCGGAGGTGGCGCGTGGTGAACGGATCTAGCGAAACACGACTTCAATCAACACAAAAGCAACTAGGGGTGGTGGGGATGGTGACGTTTATGGTGGTTATGGGTTTATTGTTGTTTTGGTGTGGAAGACGGCGGTGGGTGAGTGGTGGTGTCTTGTTGTCGGCGGCAGGAAGAAGAGAAAAGAGGGGATATATTAATTTAGGGTTTGTGGCTAAGTTGAGAGAGAGAAGGGATATATTAATTTAGGGTGTGGTAAACTTGAAAGTTTTCAAGTTTTCAAGCTTTTGTTTCCCGCTCATAAAAGGGGATTTGAAAGTTTTTAAAAAATTTGAGATATGACACGAATTTTATGACACACAAAAATGCCTGTCGTCTAACCTTCAGATTTTACAATTTATGACAGTTTTTTTATGACTTACAGTTTTGCGTGTCATTATATTGTGTGTGTCATAAAAAGCATGTCATTAAAGGCCCTTTTTCTAGTAGTGTAGGCTCCACAACGTGCACTCTTCCATCTTCAGCTGGTCTATTCTGCACTCCAAATAGGCGGTCTTTCCGAAAATGTTAAACAAAAGTTTTTCCCTTGCATCTTGGTCACTTTTACTTTTTTGTTATTTTGTAATCTTCAGGGTATGGGGGGAACGAATCCCAGAATATATAGACTAGTCTCGCTGCTATTTGATTCTTTTTTAATCTAAAAAACTATCCATCCGACTTATATCGAAGCAGATTCCAAGATATTGCGCAACATAAGAGCTGTTGCGCTTATGTTATGTATTTAAAATTTACTTGTAGGGAACGTTGTAAGCAATTCCCATATAACATCACTTTGGGAGAGATTGTTAGCCTTTAAAGTTATGTTATACTCGAGAATTGCAATAGTTTCTAAGTACAAGGTCTAGTTTAGCCAATAATAGAAAGTTAGGCTAGTCGTGTAGTATAAATACCCCTCCTAGTCACAACTAGGAACTAGGAGGGTTGGGATTCTCATTGTAATAAGGGGTGTGTGTGTTTTCTTCACTTTCTCTCTCCAGAAAACACACACACCTTCCCCCATTCTTTAATCTAATCTTACCATGTTTACTCTTTATTTTGAGTTTCCCCGACCTCCTGAAAGTGTTTATTGATCATTATAATTTTGAAGAGTCATTCGCGCCAGTAGCAAGACTTGAGGCAGTCAGGATTTTCTTAGCATATGCAGCTCACAAAAACATCACGGTCTATCAGATGGATATCAAGACAGCTTTCTTGAATGGAACTCTGAAAGAAGAAGTGTACGTGAGTCAGCCAGACGGATTCGTTGACAAAGATCATCCCGACTACGTCTACAAGCTAAAGAAATCTATCTATGGTTTGAAACAAGCCCCAAGGGGGTGGTATGACGTATTATCGTCTTTCCTGCTACATAATAATTTCACCAAAGAAACAATTGACCCGACCTTGTTTACTAAAAAATTCAAAGATGACATTTTGATTGTTCAGATTTACGTGGACGGCATAATCTTTGGGTCCACTAATCCGAAACATTCAAAACATTTTGAAAATCTCATGAAAAGCAAATTTGAAATGTCCATGATGGAGGAATTAAAATTATTTCTTGGTTTACAAATTCATCAATCCCCACGTGGTTTTTTTATTAATCAAACTAAATATACAATCGAGATTTTGAAAAAACATGAAATGGAAAATTGTGACTCAGTTGGTACTCCAATGGTCACTTCACCCAAAATAGGTGCTGATTTATATGGGAAACCCATGGATCCGAAGAAATATCGGAGCATGATTGGTTCTCTCATGTATCTAACAGCTAGTCGACCCGATATTCATTTTGATGTCTGTTTATTAGCACGGTTTCAGGCAAGGCCTACCGAACTGCACCTCCAAGAGGTTAAACGGATCTTTCGGTTCTGACGAAGAACCATTAACATGGGACTTTGGTATCCGAAGGATTCGGAGTTTACACTAACAGCCTTTTCAGATGCGGACCATGCCGGTTGCCAAGTTACAGCAAAAAGTACATCCGGTGGAGCACAATTTTTGGGAGAAAAGCTAGTAGGCTGGTCATCAAGGAAACAAGATTGTACGGCGTTATCAACCGCAGAAGCCAAGTATGTGTCTCTATCTGCGTGTTCTACCCAAGTTCTTTGGATGAGGACACAACTCACAGATTATGGCTTCTCTTTCGACCGCATACCTATGTATTGTGATTCAAAAAGTGTCATAGTCATCTCATGCAATCCAGTGCAACACTCGAAGACTAATCATATTAGAGTCCAATATCACTTCATAAAAGAGTACGTTGAAAATGGTACTGTTGAATTATTTTTTCGCGAAGACTGAATACCAACTCGCCGATCTATTTACTAAAGCCCTCCCAAAAGAGAGGTTTGATAACTTAGTTCGACGAATTGGAATTTGAAGCCTAACTCCCGAAGAGTTAGAAAGTCTTCTCGAATCTTCTTGAATTATCTCAAAAAGCTTCACATGTAAATATTTTTGCAAAAACAAAATACAAAATTTGAAAAATCACTAAAAACAAAATATAAAAATAGAAAATCTTCAAAATACAAAAATAATAGAATATATAAAAAATTAAAAACCAAAAATATTTTTCTCACGACATGTCTCTCGTATAATCGATATTCTGTACGTACCTAGAAATGTTATTCAACAATGATAGGGGCATGTACAGATGCTTGAGCGAGAGTTCATTTAAATGTTTTATAAAACATGTCGTTTCTCAAAATTTCTTCACCACGGATTTCGTATATTTCATTATGAAACCCGGGCTACATTGATGACTTCTGATTATTTCAGATCATGACTTGTAATGTTAATGGCAAAACAAAAACCCTTGAGCACATGATCAAGATTTCTCAAAATTTTGTGCTCAAGAAATCTCCCTCTTAAACTCAAATGTTTAACAATATGCTTTATTTAAGGGGGAGTATAAAATTAAAATCAAAATAAAAAGTTCCAATTTCATGCTAAAATCCGTCTATCTCTCCAAAAAGCTTTCATTTAAATCAATTGATATAAAAAATATCACTACATGCTATTTTTGAGGGGGAGAAGACGTGATTAAAATGTGATCAAAAAGTTTAAAGATCGTGGATTGAATCTCAAACGAGCTCGACTCAGTATGAACCAACGAATTGACGAAACTCAAATGTCAAATCGAAAAGACTTGTCCTAGACGGGTAATAATTTCAAGCTAGTCTAACTAGTGATGTAAGCGTGTCTCGCAAATCTACCAATTCGAGAGATTATCGTTGAATATGACCGGGACGGGTAATAATTTAAAGCTAGCCCAACTAGTGATGTAAACGTGTCTCGCGAAGGTCATGTTCATTGAAAATCGATCAATTCTATATGTGCGAACTCTACCCAACATGTGCAACTTTATTCCAAAAATGCATGAGCACATGTGAAGGGGGGAGGGTATTTTAGAAAATGCAAAACTCTCGAAGTGTTAACTAAAAAGTGTTTATTCATAAACACTTTGAGAGATTTTCATAAAAGGTATTATGGCAAGTGATCAAGAAATCTAGGATAATCATGAAGTTATAAGGTGATTATGGTTAGGTAATGTCCAATGATCCGCCAGAGCCGGAGGGATCTACCCAAGAACAATTCCAATAGAGTAAAATTAGAAGTCCTTAGGTAAGATTGAAAAAAAAAAGAGTAAATGAGAAAGGGAAAGAAGGAGTTGAAGAATTAAAAAGAAAAGTTTAATGAAAGGGTGAAAAGAAATAGCCCTCCAGGAAAACGTAGGGCAGAAACCGGGTCAATACATCTGCTATAGGTTATCACATAGTTGATACTGATATTGAAGACAGGACGTCAAGGACCCAGTGACGCGCTGCACCACCCCTCCTAGCCACTCAGATATCTCTTAAAAGATATTTGTTTCATTCCTCACGGAGAACACATGCATAATCTATCGGCCTCTCATTTCGAGATGTGTTGATATTGAAAAGATAGCACTCTGCTCCATGCCTCCGACTACTAAAACCAAAATGCACATTATCGAGTCTAGAGTCATGAGATTCATCAAAAGTCTCTTAGGAACACTTTCATTATTATACCCCTGTGTTCGCCAAAAAGGACACTAGGTGTACAAGAGTCCTAATGAGATCTTCAGATCTTGCCATTTACATCATGATGGTTACTATGTCTCAAAACGGTCTACAGTCGTGGAGTGATACTTCGGTATACTTCAGCGGCTTACCTGGATTGTGGGTATACTTTGGTATATCTGTTGCAAGCCTTCTTGAGGGCATCCAATTCAGGAACAACCTTTGTAAGGATTAGAGAGCGTTTTCACAATGCTGTTAATTCTCTCGAAGTCTGAGCCTGTAAGTGCTGGAAATCCCACCAAGGAGATTCCTTTCACGAATTGAGTCCTTATGACGTGGGTCTCTACTTGGATTTATCCAATGTAGTGATAA
This sequence comes from Artemisia tridentata subsp. tridentata, assembly GCA_021014915.2. Classification (NCBI taxonomy): domain Eukaryota; kingdom Viridiplantae; phylum Streptophyta; class Magnoliopsida; order Asterales; family Asteraceae; genus Artemisia; species Artemisia tridentata. The sequence continues at coordinate 14,739,908 of CP139509.1, forward strand.
TTGTCCCTCACGGGATTAGGACGACTGATTTGCCCGACCAAGGTGAATGGAATCAAGACATTCATCATTAAAACAATCGTAGTGGTCGATTCTCTAAGAAAATTCCATTGTGGTCAATTGGGGAGTTCATTTAAAATGGAGCAGTTACTGAGGAAAGTCACCTGGAGGAAGACCGAACACCATCATCAGATACATCAAACATCCTCACCTCCGCATACTCATACTTATGAAGATCATACTCAACAAAGCTCAAGACAAAAGGTTCAAGTTAAAGACAAATTGTAACGACAAAGTCAAGAAGCTAATCAAGATGTCAAGAACAAGTTCATGTATCAAGTGAGGAAGACATAAGTATGAAGTTCAAGGTGTATGAGTATGTTGGAGGATACGACGCTCTAAACACATGAAGATGTTGATCAAGGCAAGAACGACCAAAAGACGATTACTTTGAAGATCACATAGCATGAAGGAACGAAGAACAAAGACTATTCTACCACGACACATAAAATTCAAGACAATGAAGACAAAAGACCAAATCACTGGGAGCATCATTTGAATGACCATCCCTTAGGGGGAGATTGTTAGCATTTAAATTATAAAAGTGAAGTGATGGTCATTTGTAATATTAGAACTTGTGTGTCGTATGGTTAACTAAGTCTAGGAAAGTGGGCTTTTGGCTAAACTAATATGTAAGATTTAATGTAAAAGAGGTCCATGAGCCAAAGCCCACACGAAGCCCATTCAAAGCCTTTTAGGGCGTCAAGTTTGTACTATAAATACCCACTCTCACCTCATTAGTTGGTATGCTTCATTGTCTAGTATAGGTGAGAGAGTGTGTGTGCGCTTTATGTTTGTTTTGTTTTCTTTCTTTCCAAGTTAATAAACATTCGGTATTTATTACATACGATCAACACAAACTCTTCTCTTGTTCTTGTTCTTTGAGTGTCATCGATTACATTTATATTTGTGTGATAAAGTTAGTGATCTTAGTTCATAACAGGACCTGATTCATTTATGTACGTATCCATTGTTTGTCATCAGTTGTGACACGTTTCATTTTCATTGTAACGGGTATGTGCATGTTCTCTAGAATCACAACATACATGTCCTCTCCATATGACTCCCAACCAAGTGAAAGTTGGGTAACATCAAAACACATTAAATATGATTGATTGCTTTTTGCTAGTACGTCCACTCAAAAACCTATAACAAAGTGAAGGAGGGCTTGCCAGCGAGAGGGATATGGTGGTCGAAGAACTCGAAACAACGATTCACACACTGCATGAATATTTTTCAACATGCTAGAGTAAAGATGGGTGGCTTTAATATCCGAATCAAAGGAGTTATTGTGACTATTTTTACTACCCCAAATAGATGATAAAATAGAATAGGGATGATCTTCTTAGGAAAATTAGTTATAATGATCATTCACTTTCACGCCATGAGGAATAATTCAATAGTATGCAAAGATAGATGGTGGTGGTGAAAACTTTATTCTTGCATGAGAGCTTTAATTTATACATTGAGCTTGTTATCTACGTTAATTCACACAAAATGCAAATAATAAGACATCAGAGTGGGTTCATAAATAACTCTACCATTATAAGAGTATGATTCAATAAAGATCAAATTAAATCAATAATCACATGAGACAATATTGTCATTGACAAATGAATCAAAGTTCCTTTGTGTTCCCAAAAAATACAAGTTACTAGGAACGGGATTCTTACAGTAGCTATTTATGATGATCGATCACATTCACGCCTTGAGTAATGTGGCAATAGTATGCAAACATAGATGTTGGTGGTGAAGACTTATGTTCTTTCATTAGAGAGCATGCATGACTATCTATACACGAGTATGCATGTCTTATTGAATGTTTCAATAGTTACATTTAATGCTATTTCATACATGAATGCCAAGTACGTTGCGAGTTTGTGTGTTAATAGATACCATATTATCAAAGGTAATTAATTAACTTTTAACTAACGCTTTTCATACCTTTAGTTCTATTATATATCTACGAGGCCTAGCATAAAATGCAAATAGCAGGACAATGGATTGAATGCATAAATTATTGCTTTAACACCACTTCCCATCTCTCTCATGTGTCTCCCCACCCCACGTGTTTCTCAAATATTGTAATTACCTTCCACATCATCATCCGCAGATTTAGAAAACACACACACAAATCAAAGGATGGGAGTTTAATATGTTTTAGGTTTATTTTAACAATGCTTCGAGTAATTAAGATTAGAAATTAGCATAAAACTCTTGAATTTTACATATTTAACAGAGACCCAGCCAATCCGGTCACAACACATAACACTGCCAACACAACAGAGGCCGAACTAAACCCACATGATTAGGAATTGAATTCAAAATTGAATTGATCATTTTCGATTCGGTTTTTAGTTTGTATATTTTCAATTCACTTGTCAATGACATTATTGTCTCATTTGATTCTTGATTTAATTTGATCTATATTGAACCATACTCTTATAATGGTAGAGTTATTTATGAACCTACTCCAGTGTCTTAGTATTTGCATTTTATGTGAATTAACGTAGATAACTAGCTAAAGGTATAAAATTAAAGCTCTCATGCAAGAATAAAGTCACCATTTATATTTGCACCTAAAGACCCAGTTCACAATGAAATAACCCTTTTCCAAAACAGATAACTAATACAAATTTGAGGGACCAATCTTGTAATGAAGATCAGGGGCCAAAAATGACAAACCCCCAAAACTATTAAACTCAACACGAAAACGTAATAACTCGAGTTTTAGGCCACGAAAATCGTTCAAACTAGTTTCATTGTTCTAAGTGTAAAAAGTTGAGTGTGACGAATCTAGACAACTATACGCTATGAAACTTAGGAAGGGCATAAATAAGCTGGGAAAAACGAGGTCTGAAAGAAATTGATGAAGACGGTAGAGTAAAGCTATAAACGAAGAGCAAAAATAAGCTGGTATAAACTTGCTAAACGGGCCAAATAAGTGGTTAAGTAAAACACGAATGCATATATCAAAGACAAGACAACGAGAGCACAATTGGTTAGGGGTGGGATGGGCTGTGTGCGTTCCACCAGAAAGGAGGAGGTCAAGGGTTCGAATCCCCCAACCCTGCCCTTTTTATTTTAGATTTAGATTTTTGAAAAGCTTATTATCTAGCTAAGTGAAAACAAAATTTGTAGATTAAGTTTTACACTAACATCTTAAATCCCTTAAACTCTGAACTAAAATTTGACAGTTGAACTAAAAGACGTATGATCCTATCATTTTGAAAACAGCTTAACAAGTGAATTTGGACCCAAAAATTAAGCAAATCAATTAAGCTTCAGACTCTCAAGACTAAAATCAGTTAAACTTCAAAGGCAGGACAAAAATTAATCAAAAACAAACTCTAAAACTTACTATTATAAACACTGTGTGATCTGATAATACACACAGCAGCAACTTAAGTGAAAAACCCCAATCTTACCCTGTTTGACTAATCTAAGAATACACATAGAACTATTGTATCCAAACAAGCAATTCTACACAATTGGCAGACCAACCATCTTAAAAGCATTTCCTGCAAATTCTAAGAATACACATAGAACTATTGTGTACTGGACGAGGAAGCACCACGGCCACGGCCACGTCCACGGCCACGTCCACGGGTAGGCTCTGTCTCAAGGCAAGACTTTGTCTTCGGAATAGGGGGTAAATATCACTGTCTTTCGCTTCAATCTTTGACCCCTCCTTAGTTGAACTTCAGTCGCAACATCAGTCGCAATATCATGTTCAGCTTCATCTTCTGTTTCTAGAGTGTTTGCAACATTCTCAGCTTCATCACTCTCATATTGTTCTGTTTCTGGATTGTTTGCAGCACTCTCAGCTTCATCACTCTCTTGTTCTGTTTCTGAATCTTTTGCATTTGACAAAGATAAGCCCTTCATCTTTGTCGTCACAGTACAACAATCGGGGCACGGGTCAATCTGAAAAACAAAAGGACAATGATAATTAGAATCGGGATTTACTCAGTGTGGGCATACAAAAATGTGTGCATACTTAAATCCTCCGTGACCAGACAAAGGAGCGAGTCCCCTAAATCTACCCTTTTTGCTTCATACTTCTTAATAGGCATCAGATGATCCAATATCTTGGGCCTTATCTTCTGTATTCGCTCAAATGAAACAGCCTACCACAATATATGTTCCTTATCGATATTTGATAAAAGTTGATTTAAGAAAAATTGAGATCGAATAAAACATACCTCTAAAATAGGAGCACAGCCAGTGAAAGAATGCTGAGTACGTCGACCTTTATCCCACCATTCACGGCAACTCTTCATAGCATCATGGAGATGCTCGGCTGTCTCCTGGGGCCAATTGACGGACCAACATTTTTTCAGATCCACGACCAAACGCCACGTCTCCCTCCTTGCCTTTTGCGGGTTTCTGGAACATTTAAGAAATCTTTCAATCAAGTAATAAGTCATGAGCTGTTTGAACTGTGTGTGGAAACCGTAGAGGGGGGGTGAATACGTTTCCATTTAAAAACTTAAAACTTTTTGTATCAAACACCCGATCAAGTGTGACGTAATATGAAAAGTGTCAACTATGGTTGTGTGGCATCTAGAGATGAATATAGTAAACTACAACATATGCATACTCAAATGATGGAACATACATAATCAATCACGACATAAGCAACTAGACACACAAACGTATAAGCAATGCAAATATAAACATTAAGAAATAAAGAATGAAATGAAAGTAAAGAGATAAGTAAGAAGGCGCAAACCGGACACGGTGATTTATAGTGGTTCGGTCACGAAGCTCCTCTTCGCCCTACTCCACTCCCCGAGTACCCAACTCGAGAGTTACTTCACTAATCAACAAACTCCCTTCAGGCGGAGAAAACCATACACGTCGCTTAACTTGTTTTCCGACACTAAGCTAGATGTCGAGTGCTAATCTTAGCTAGCACCAATCTACCACGATCTACCCGATCTACACCGTACACATCGCTTATCCTATTTCCGACACTAAGCTAGATGTCGAGTGCTAATCTTAGCTAGCACCAATCTACCGCGATCTACCCGATCTACCCTTGATCTACATGATCAATCACACAAGCCCAATGGCTTCAAGAGATCTTCACTATCTCTTAAGATCACAATGATCTTGACTCTTTCTCTCACAAAAGATAAATGATCTTGATGTATGCTATGATACAATCCAAAGTGTAACAAATGTTACAAGACCTAACAAATCCAACTCTTGTATCTTCTTGGATACCTTGTGTTCTTCTCTTGCTAATCAAGAGGGATGACAACACTTTGTATCTACTTGGATACTTTGTGTTCTTCTCTTGCTAATCAAGAGGGATGACAACACTTTGTATCTACTTGGATACTTTGTGTTCTTCTCTTGCTAATCAAGAGGGATGACAACACTTTGTATCTAGGATACTTTGTGTTCTTCTCTTGCTATTCAAGAGGAATGAAGAGGATCACTTGAGTGGATGATTGGATCACTCTTAAACAACCTAAGACTCTCCAAATGATCAAAGAAAGTCATCTAAGTGAGGTGGGATTAGACCAGAGAAAAAGGGCTGGAAAAATCAAGTTGGAAGTGTGAAATGGTCCACTATTTATAGGCAAAGAAAAATCTAGCCGTTACGTACGGACGGCTCAGTTAAATACCCTACGGCTCCACTAAATTTAGTGGAGCCGTCCATACTTAAAGGTGCCGTGGACGCTCCCTTTTTTGTCTTTAGTGGGGAAGGTTTATTTGGGAATGTTTGGAGCTGTTTTGGGGGGGAAATGGCTGTTACTAATTCAAAATAATTTGAAATGATTTTTCCAAATAAAACATTTCTTTCTAATTCAAAAATAATTTGTAAAATGTATTTTTGAAAATTGTTTTTTCACATTTATAAAAATGTAATGTTTAGAAAAATATAATCCTTTGATCATTTGTCAAGTAGTAGGTTTGTTTGTCCATACCTTGAGTGATTTACGTCGGGATGAAAATCTACGACTTTGTTGAAGCATTCTTGAGGCGTCGAGAGATGTTGATGTTGGTATGCATTGATGATTTGTGTTTACAAGTAACTTGCGCATTTTACGTTATGCATTACAAGTTACATGTTTGTCATTATTAAAACTGAAGAAACCGTTAAGTTTAAATATGGTAATATTTGCACTAACAATCTCCACCTTTTTGATGATGACAAATATGTAAACCGTAACACACAGTAAAATGTAAAAGTTACCTGTTTACACTCTCTTCTCCCCCTTTTGTCGAAGCAAAAAGGTAGTTGCCTCGAGCTCTCCCTTGAGTTCATTTCCTACTCCCCCTTATTGCATTGATATCCTTTCTCCCCAGAAAGGCGAGTTTACATCATCCCAGTGAAGCCTTCTATCATCACTTGTGAAACAACTCCATGCTATGTATTCAAATATTCCCGAGCTCCCCCTAGCTCAATGCTACCCTATAGTGACTTAATCCCCTTGTTTATTAACCTTAGTATCTAGCGGATCCATGGATCAAATACTTACAAAGGCTTTTCCTACATCAAGGGTTAGCTTCGTGCAGCATAATATATAACAGTATAGGAGCAACATTATAGGGATAGAATACGCATAGCAAGACATGCATGGGTTAAACTATGTTAACACGTAAGTGTCACAACCCGACCGAAAACCTAAGGTGCAATTGTTCACTCAATCACACTAATCAAGAACGAGATTCGTTCATTGACTGACGCACTAAATGACTTCTTCCAAGTTGTCATTGGGAAGGAAAGTTCTAACAAACCTTTTGAACAACATAATCATCTACCTAAGATGATTGATGTTAAGGATAGTTTGTTGATAAGACATACTCTAAATGATTACTATTATGACAAGTCGTGCCATAAAGTAGACTCGATGGAGGTTATACCTAAGTTATTCCATAAGGTGGGGAGAGTGTTGGTGGTGGTGACAACAAGGACAACTTGGGTTATGTGGTTGTAGGGGATAGATAATGGGATGACCCATTAGTGGTTGTGTTGATGGTGATTGTGATTAGGTTGATGTGTTAGTGCCAAGTCCAAAGAAGTTTGATGGTGATAGGGTTAGTGTGATAGCTAAAAGTTGTGGTGGACTTGGTGGAGGTAAGGGTGTGGGAATCCTAAAGTTGGAGGATGATGATGATGTGGTTGGAGATGTTGGTTTTGCCCTTTGAGGAAAGGTGGGAAATGATGGTTTAGGTTAATATATCGTTATGCACTAACAATGAGATGCATGATATATTTCAGAGGGAAAAAAGAAAGGTGTATGTGATCCTAAAAGAATTGTTGGAGGATATTTCTAACGGGGTTAAGGTAGCGAAGTTCTAGGTTTCTAGGTTGGATGATCCTAGTTGTGTGTTAGAGATAATTTGGTGCATGAAGGGTTTCATGTGTTTGTGAGGATTAAAGGTTGTTGAACTAACTATCACTTATCCAAAGTGAGGAGTAGTTGTAAGGGTTGAGTGTGATGAGTTGAGGATTATAAGGTTTGAGTGTGATGATCTATGAGTTGAAGGTTGTAAGGCTTGAGTGTGATGATCTATGGGTTAAGGTTCTTAGACTAACTATCACTGTCAAGAGTGAAGTGTAGCTATAAGGGTTGAGTGTGATGATGAAAGATGTTAATGTGAGGTTTGAAGATGAGATGCAAGATAAGCTTGCAATAGTGAGGCCTTATATAGGCAAGGGTTGTGGGATTCAAACTAATGTTGGTGATGGTGTCCTATGGTGTAGTGAGGAAATCTTAGGGTGAGTGTGAGTTTCCAAAATTTTGCAGGTTTGAGGTTAGGGATGCAGGGGTCAGGAGGCAAAAGTGAAAATTCGTCAAACATAGGCACGGTACCACTAAATACCACACGGTACCATTAAATTTAACGGTACCGTGGCCTATTTAACGGTACCGTGACCTGGAAGTCACGAATTTTCCTGTGCAGCCTAGTTCTGGGCAGCTAAAGGGAAGTTTCCTAGGGAATAAGAACCACATTTGTGTGTTCTTGAGAGTGTTTGGTGAAAGACTATATGAGTGTGTTTTCGCTCCCCCTTAATCTATGACCATCCGGACAAGATGTAAAAAGAAAAACTAAAGAGGAAAACAGACGTTGACGGAAGCGATGAGCTTAGTAACGTCATGACTAGTGGTGGATAGCATACAATAAACTTCACCTTTGAAGTTACGTAGCTCTTCTCAATCATTGTGAATATTCATGGAATATTTATATGATGAGGCATGTGATTACTTGGAGATATCCTAAGGGTTAAGAAGATAAAATCTTCAGGGTTGTGAGGTTAGTGATAAGGTTCTAGTGGGTTATCTATGTTGAAGTATTATCTCAACATATCCTAGCGGTTCTTCGCTTGAGGTGTGTGGAAGGTGAGTGGGATGCGGAAGCATTGGTAGTGTTTAGTACCATGCGGAAATGTGAGGGAAACGGCTAAGGAATCAGATGATAGATACAATCTATTCTGATAGGAGACGATTTTGGGTTCAATATTACACCGAGTGGGTTTTGATGGTGTTAGTGAGAATTGAAAGCAACATTTTTGACAAAGAAATTTCACATATGTTGTGATTTTTCTGGACTTTAGATTAAAAGAATTTATACCAAATAAATTCTTTTATGAATAAATCCAACGGGATTCGATGAACGTTGATCGAAAACGAGAGATGACATTTAATTGCATTTCGCAAATTAAATACACTTTAAATATTTCTGATGAAATATTTAAGTAGTCATCGGAGTTTAAGATGATTTTTCAAATAAATCTCGCTGATTTAGTGAGACTTTTTGACACGAGGCGAGAATTTATACCTAATAAATTCTTCGAACGGTACTAGACGAGAAGAATTGACTTTTATATTTCCAAGGAAATACATAGGTAGTCGTTAGAGCAATGTGAAGGATGACTAAATATTTCCAGTGAAATATTTAAATAGTCATAAGATTTATGGAATATGTTTCATCATTCCTAGACCTAGACGGAGATGGTTAAGGGATTCTCGGTTGAGAGGTTTGGTTGATTTACGGATTTCGATGTGCTTCGCACACGAGTGTTTCATGGGGTTTTGAAAGACGTGAAGCTAGGCCTATGGTGCTGATTTGCAGCAGGGTTTGGGATCTTAAGACGTGTATATTCACACGAGGATGAAAGGAACTACTAATCACTTATGTAGTAACTCGTGAGTCCTTTGTCATCCGAAGGTTGATGTTAGCTTTTAGCTTTTGGATGAGCGTTTTAATATATGTTGTTAAAAGGCTTGAGTATGATGTTTCGGATATGACATTTAACAATTGCGATCGCAAGTTAAACTTACTTGAATATTTCGGATGAAATATTTAAGTTGTCAACCCTACTTCGAGTTCTACTAGGTTTGTTCCTAACCTTCCCATGACAAAAGGGTGTATTACTTGGAAGAAGACGAAGTGATGACTGGGAATTAGGGAAAATGAAATAAGTGATGTTCCAGATGCACGGTTCCACGGTACCGTTAAATTTAACGGTGTTGTGCCACATTTTGTGGAGCCGTGATCTGCTGGGACTGTTTTCTGTCCCATTTTGATCTTTGACGAATAAGTCTCGCTGTTTTAGTGAGACTTATTGATACGAGGAAAGAATTTGTACCTAACAAATCCTTTTGACTAGGGAGGCCTAAACTAAACTAAACGAGACTCACGAGATGACTTCAAGAGTCATGAGACTTAGGGTAACTTCGTGACCACTTTGACTTATGGGTTTTGACACTAGTGTATGACTCTATGACTTCTAAGGGTTCATAGTGATGGGCATACCTAATTCCTAATGTGTCAAAAAAGACATAGTGTGGGTGCAAACTTTACAAGTAAATCATGTAATATGCACATAAGGAATAAATGCAAACATCATGCAAAACATGATAATCATTTAGCATTTAAGATCACGAAGACATTTAATCATATATTATGAGAACATGTTATCATTTTGAAACACATATGTAGGATGCAAGCAATCTAGGTTTGCTAAGGAAGATCCTAGTTACTACTTGTTCAAAATGAGATCCTAACGGGAGATAAAGTTCACCGATATAAGCTATCTCTAGTCAAATGTAGGAATGAAAATTTTTCAAGTTAGAGAATGAGTATGAGACTATCACTAGTGGTGCTCAATTAAGGCTAAACACGACCATTTTTACGGGTTATACACCAACCCAACTTCTCTCCTGGAAGCAATCCAACCGTTAGGTCAAATTGAATTTCTAGTGCGATAGGTTCTCCAGTAGTCATTCTCATGTTAGAAGAATTTAAATTCCTATATTTGCCTATTGAAGTATAGCAAAGATGATTTTATCTTGTTTTGCTTATACATGGCCTAATATGACTCAATTAACCATACTTTGAAAGTCGGTTAAGAAAATGACATGTCTTACACAACTCCTAACAAAGGCAAGCGAGATGTTTTAATTTTGTGTTTGAGATTTAAAGGTTGTTTGATGGAGATGGTGTATTTTATGATCTCTTGGACAACATCTTTGTTTGTTGAGTTGTTACATGTTATTTTAACATGATTTGGTTTCCTAGAACCAAGAGACACTCTAATGTGATACAATGTAGAACCTACTACATCGTGTGTGTTTCAAGAATGCTCCTTTGCATATCTTGAGTGAGAATCTAGTAAAGGTTACTTACCTCAATAGATCTTGTGAGCATTTTATTTAAAATGAGACATACTGTTTATTTCAACAAGTATGCTTTTCTAAGAGGAAACTTATCACTCTTACGAATGCTTTGTGAAACAAGTATTTTAGTGTATGACCAATTTTACTTGTTTATGCAATGACACATGTCGTATTAGGTTATTATTCAACTCTAATATCCTATATTTGTTAACATGATGCAATATATTCTCTTGTAACATAACCATTCATGTTACAAAGAAAATGGGATGCATAGGACATAAGTTATCCATTGTCAATCTTTTGATAAGAGAAATACATGTGATATTCTCAAGATTGATGACTTACATAATAGTTAATAACATATTATGTGTGATACTTTTACTAGACATGTGAGTTTGAGTGTTGAGTCGTTCATGAGCAAAGTTTACATATGTTGTTTGTTTGCTCGTGTTTGGATTTTCGGAAATGACAAATTTACTAATTGCATTCCAATGTAAATTACTTGTATATTTCGGATGAAACATCCAAGTTGTCAATCCTACTTGGTTTTGTATTTTATGCATCTTTTAAACATGTTAGTTTAAAGTTTGGAACACAACTATTGGACAAGAAGACTTAATATGGCATCCTCAACACAAGTGTGAGTTATGATCCGATGCATATTGTTTTCGTCTTGAGAGGACATCATTATTTTCATAACAATCGAGTGTGATTGAGTATGTAGATTCAAGATAATATGTTTCATTATGTTTTGATGTTATCTTGAAGCTAGACAAATAATGACTCCAATTTCATGTCCACACTCGAAAACTTGTCAATTAGATTCGATGATGATATCAATCATAATTTGAATAATGAATTGATATGTACTCGAAATCTTTCTTGACCCTCACGATCACTCCTTTTAAAAAGAAAATAAAAAATTAAGGAATGTGTTCCATTTATTCTAATACTAGTTGTATGTGTGAGGTTAATGACATATTAAGTTACTACTTTGATATTGTCATTTTATTTTTATTTGAGAAAAACTATTTATATTATTAAGTATAATATTCTTAGTTTTTCGACACCTCATTTGTATAAAAATAATTGTCTTAACTATTTTTTATACAACATACGTAAGATACTAAATGTTTAAAACATTTTGTATGTATGTTAAATCAATGCAATTTTAATACATTTTCTTTTACTTAAATACTAATGTATTAAAATGACATTTTATCTTGTTTAGACAACCCATGGTTAAACAAGACAAAATGATGTAATGTTTTAAAGATCATGTTATGGATTTTATGAAAGTGTTAAGTATTTTTGGGTGATATACTTTTTACACTTAAACCTTTGGAAAAATAATTGTGTAAGACAATATCTTTCGACACACATGATCTACCAACTTAGTTTCTATTCCTAAGAAGGTTATCAAACCATTTTAAAAACTTGCAACAAATGCAAGAAAAATGGTATATGCCTATATGCAATGCAAAATCAATTACGCAACTTAGTGTAAGAAGTCTAGTCTAAGTCCTATTGATGCATAAGCTGAAAAACTAATATTCAACACATAGCAACAAGGCATGAAATACACTTATGCTTATAGATAAAATTAGCTCAACTAAAGATAACAATAAGCATACAAAAGTATTAACTAACAATACTAAGACACAAAGAAAAGCAAATAGTCATTTAGCAAAACACACAAAGATACTTATCGTCATTTTGTGTATTAAGTATAACAATGTATACTAAGCTTGATTTTATTTGAAAACGAACTGATTTCCTCCCCCTTTCAAAGATTTTTGCTAAGTCACTTTGAAAACACGTCAAGGTTTAAAAGTTGAATCGCCCTTTTTCAGTTTGACCAAAAATTTATGCAAATTGCATGACCAGAAGACCTTTAGTTGAAAATCAAGGACTTTAACATACTTTCATTTAGAACTAATTCATAAAAATATTTCTCAAATGAAAGTAGACTCAACATCGTTTAAAATGATGGGCGACACGACTCGTACAGACTTATGGTTGATTTTATACGAATTTCTGAAAATGAACCAAAAATGAAAAACAGACAAACAGATGCACGGCACCGTTAAATAACCCACGGTACCGTTAAATATAACGGTACCATCCTATATTTAATGGTACCGTGGTCTGTTTTCTGATTCAGAACTACATGACTTAATGATTCGTTCTGAAAACATGACTGGACACTTAAAAACACTATTCGTTTAATGATTAAAGAAATCCTTCAAGCTAGTATGATAAAGTATACTTAACAACAAAACTTGTAAGTATTAGATAACTAATTACTTTTCATATTTCATCACCTTCATAGGTAATTTGATACATGGATCGTACTCAATTTTGAAAACCATTTGTTTTAAAAATTTGAGCAACCTGGCTCTGATACCAATTGTGAAAACCGTAGAGGGGGGTGAATACGTTTCCATTTAAAAACTTAAAACTTTTTGTATCAAACACACCGATCAAGTGTGACGTAATATGAAAAGTGTCAACTATGGTTGTGTGGCATCTAGAGATGAATATAGTAAACTACAACATATGCATACTCAAATGATGGAACATACATAATCAATCACGACATAAGCAACTAGACACACAAACGTATATGCAATGCAAAGTGAAATGGTCCACTATTTATAGGCAAAGAAAAATCTAGCCGTTACGTACGGACGGCTCCGTTAAATACCCTACGGCTCCACTAAATTTAGTGGAGCCGTCCATACTTAAAGGTGCCGTGGACGCTCCCTTTTTTTGTCTTTAGTGGGGAAGGTTTATTTGGGAATGTTTGGAGCTGTTTTGGGGGGAAAATGGCTGTTACTAATTCAAAATAATTTGAAATGATTTTCCCAAATAAAACATTTCTTTCTAATTCAAAAATAATTTGTAAAATGTATTTTTGAAAAATGTTTTGTCACATTTATAAAAATGTGATGTTTAGAAAAATATAATCCTTTGATCATTTGTCAAGTAGTAGATTTGTTTGTCCATACCTTGAGTGATTTACGTCGAGATGGAAATCTACGACTTTGTTGAAGCATTCTTGAGGCGTCGAGAGATGTTGATGTAGGTATGCATTGATGATTTGTGTTTACAAGTAACTTGCGCATTTTACGTTATGCATTACAAGTTACATGTTTGTCATTATTAAAACTGAAGAAACCGTTAAGTTTAAATATCGTAATATTTGCACTAACACTGTGTCTTTCGCTCTTCACTGGCCACACTCATTCCTTTCAATATAGTGACAATGTCAGCGATTTGCAGACTTGGAGAAACATCAGGAACCTCGGTTTGAAGATCAGCAATGAATCCAGGAAATGCCTTAGAGTATTTACTGCATTCCTTTTCATACTCATTATAATCTAAACCAGTATCCTCCATCCCAAGCACTCTGGCTACTTCTTTGCTACAGAAAGAAAAAGGTGTATGCTCGTTCAGATAACAAAGCCTCTCTGAAGCGTCATAGACTCTGCACAAAGCTTGCACGTAGAGTGCTGACGACTCTCTGATATGGGTAACTGATGCAAGACTTTTGAAAGGCGAGTCTTTCATCAGCTCCATCTTTTCATTAGCTAGCACCAACCCAGCAATTTTCTTTACAGATGTCATTAATTTTATTTGTTGTGCTGTTGCAGGCTGAAAAAGGAAAAATCGAACTGATATTAGAGAGTAAAAGTACCTCGAATATTCAAATAAACTCTAAACCCTGATATATATAGTAATTAGGGGGGTGTTTGCTTCGGAAACATAAGCCTATTTGGGCTTATATTTCATAAGCCACAATTTTTTGGCTTATTTTGAGACTTGGGGGTTTATAAATTTATTATATCATAATAAACTTATGTAAGCCTCCGATTCTGAAAATAAACCAGAAAATTAGGGCTTATGAAATATAAGCCAAATCAAATTTGATCTCGGCTTATATTTCATAGGCCCAAATTTTCTGGCTTGTTTTAAAACTTATTAAGGTTTGGTGCAACCACGCGTGCTTTCTAGATTGGAAGGATCTAGAACCATTACCTTCTTCTCCTTGATACTTTTCCAGAATTGTTGTGCGGTGGAGGAAAAAACTGAAGCAGGAACAGCCTCTTGCCTATCGCCCGCTAGACCATCAGCTGCAAAACTGAACTTTTGCCTCAAACTAGCCACCTTCAAAGACAAATAAAAAGTAAATAAATAATAACTATATTGTTTAAAATATCCATATGCTTGTTATAGGTCTGATTGGACTTTATCCTATCCTGAATTCGGCAAGAACATGATCTAGTGGGCAGTGGTAGAGGTTGCAAGATGAGCATGTCAAGTTGGGTTGACCGGCAAACACTTTTTGTCTATTTCAAAAAACACATACAAATCAACATTGTGTGGTGATACACGTATATTATCACAATAGTACTCCAAATATTTGAATACAAAAAATTTAGGAGGTCACGTCATTAAAAATAATATACTTTGGGTCACTTTCATCCTGGTTGAAGCCTTATTGAGGTAGGTTGGGTTAATTTGGTGTTATGACGCCGTGCTTTCTTATTGCTTGTCATAACACCCCAAATTGACCCATCCATAAGCAGATGTATACGAAATCGAAATTTGCAGTCTAATAATAATCTGCGAACAGTCCATAAGAATCTCATGCATACCTCCGAGTTAAATTGTTCTTCCTTATCTTCATAGCTAGATAGTGCAACAACTTGAACCTGTTCACTCAAACAATAAGTTCTTATATGATTGATCTGCACGATATAATGTCTGATTAAATGATTGAAGAATACAACAAAAGTGATAAATTGAGGTTCTTACATTAAAAATATCAGTCATCAATCTGTGAGTTTCTGGCTTAGGAACAGAATCCCATATCTACACAAATAACATATTATCATTCATAATTAGTTTAGTAAGGTTACTTTTTAAGGTTATATGTCGTCCTACCGTAGAAGTGATAAATCAAAGGTTCTTACCTTCTGGATATCTTCCCTCAAAACAGGCTCTAGCTTTTCAAGAGGTGTCTGTAAGGAATGTAAAGATATAAATCAAATCCACATCAGATTATGCTACCCAACACAGGATACAAGAGACAAAATTTACCTTTGTTTTGTCGCGTAGAACAAACAATAAAGTTCTCACACGTGGAGGAGTGGCTAAGAACTTGAACATAGTCTGAGAAACAAAAACAAGAAGTTAACAAACGGGAGATGAGAAATGAATAGATTATATATACAGATAATGTACCTCGAAAACGGTTTTTAAAAGGAGTTTATGTGCAGCCTGCCCACACCCAATATCACGACACCACCTAAATAACATAAACTTATCAGAAACGCAACTTGTTTCTATAATAATACCCTTTTTACCACTGTACGTAACATACATCAATATTTCAGTGCAATTGTATGTACTGGTAACATTTTGGCAACAGATTATCTTAAGCTACCATCAGACTTACATGTTTATAAGCACTATATCTGAAACAGCAAGTGCAAACAGTGCACTTTGTTGCTCGAATGCAGTATCATCCTGGAAAAATTATAAAATCTTATTAAATATGAGAAAATAATGAGATAATAATAAAACAATATTAAACTATTTTAACCTCTCCTTTATTGCTACCCTGCAGATCCATAACAACGGTGCAAGGCTCAGTACCAGCAGACCTTGCCATCCATATACCGTGGGTAGTCGGAGACCTGATAAAAGAAATAAAATTTAAGCAAATTACAAGATAAGAAAACAGAACAAAAAGAACTAATCAGAACATGCCTTCCGCTGTCAGCATCCATTTCCTTGAAGTTGGTATAAAAAAGATGATTTAGAAGTGTGCTCTTCCCTGCAAGAAACACATTAATGTCTTAACTTGCACAATATTTTATATGCAACTCTAAAAAGAGTGAAGTAATTTAAACAATGAACGGTTAAACATAAAACAAGTTCGCATATGGATGGTTTAAGGTAGAAAACACACCACTGCTGTGTGGACCCATGCTAGCAACAACAGCATAAGAAACTCCACATTCTTCCAGTTTGGCATGCTTAACAAAATTATCAAGTCCATCCGCGTTAAAATTACCATCCGCGTCTATGAGGTGCATCGAGCAACATCCAGCTTGATTTTCTGAAATTGAGATATCACTTGGATAATTACAAATAGGTAAAAACATAGCCCTTTTAACTAGTTTAGTTTCAATATCATACATTCACTAATCCCAGGGCGACTGCCCGTTTGGATAGCGTAGAACCTCCGTGGCCACAAGGGAATTAATTTTCTCCCCGTTTGATTTGCCCTTGTGCAGGGGCAGATGCATATGTATACTATTGGGTGGGGGCAGTGTAGTCAAAAGCGAGAAAAGCGAGCAAAAAAGCGAAGAAGCGAAGCGAAGCGCCCTAAAGCGCTTTGGTTCCAAAGAAGCGAGGCGTTTTACTAGAGCGAGAAAAAGCGTTGTAAAGCGACCAAAAAGCGACCGAAAAGCGCTCGCTTTTTTGTATAATGGCTAGTTTTTAATTTTTTAGCTAATGAAGTTGTACGGTCGGCCCTAATCTTCTAAATTAGGTCAAATAATTATAAAGCTAACCCTTTAATAATGAAGTTGCATCGGCATCTACAACGATAGGGAAATAAGAAATGAGCACTTAGATGATTATTCCGCACAAAAATAGTAGACTTTAGGCTCTAAGTATTTCAATAAACTTCTCTTTTGTGGTATTTTTATATTAAAAATGAAGATTTTAAGATAATTATGTTCTTATTTAATCATTGTTTTCATACTAGACACTACTAAATGCAAAAAGGGTAAAAAGTTAACTAAAGCACTCACTTTTGTCGCTTCTCGCTTTAGGGGAAGGCATGTCGCTTTGTGGTCGCTTTCGCTTTTAACTACCGGGGCTAAATGGCTAACATACTAACATGAGATTTTAGGGTAATTTTTTTTCAGTTTTGACCTTTTTATCATATGTGCTCTCTACCGAAAACTCAAATTTATCATTTCGATACTTGCCTTTTTTTAGCATTTTGTTGCTATTGTCCAAAAAAAAAAATTGCCCCCGCCGAACGAAACTCAGTTCGGCCCCACCAACCTACTTTGGGGTTGCGCCAGTGCCCTTGTGGTAAAAAAGGGCAAGCGCTAATCAGAAGCATGTTAATATATAAAACTAATCAGAAGTATAAATAACTAACAAAGAGATCCAATTACAAGAGCAATAAATAAAAAACAGTTGCTGGATAAAACAAATGAGCAGTTCTAAAGCATAAACATAACAAAACATGAAAAACATAACAGCAGATCCAATTGCAATAAATAAATCATACCCATCGAGAAGATAGATTTGGATGTTATTAGGAGACGGTTTTGCAATAATTGTTTGGTAAGTGTTGGTTTTGAATGGGACTCACCGCCTTGGGGTTGAATAAAAGTAATTGTTTGGTAACTCTAAATTCAAAATTTTAAAAATTCAAAATTTTTAAGAGATAATTCCTAAACTAGGCCAAAAGTTTTGGCCTATTTCAAAAGGGAGCCAAAAACATGATCTATTTCCCATTTTGTCCATGCTCGACCGCTCGACTGCTCGACTCCATTAACTTTTTGACACTTGTCTTTGCAGGTACAATTGGTAGGTGAGGATATTTTTTTAGTTTTGGGTTAAATGACAAATATGCCCTCAAACACATATATAAATAGCCACATCTCACTTTTTTTCTCTTTTCCCCCACCGCCGGCCACCCACACCTTCCGGCCACCGGAAAATTTTCAGGCGAGCTACTTTTCTAGCCAAATCGATAGATCGGTGCACCCTCTTCGTTTCTGGAGCGTTTTAGCTCGTGACTCCCACCGCAACACCACCCACGCGCCACCCACCGCCACTGCCACCACGCCGCCGCCATCACCACCTTCCCCTTCCTCTTTTCAACATCAGACTGGAATATTCTACGCCCAAGATCTCTTGTTATCTTGTTCATCTCTTTTCTCTTCATCTTCTTCGTCTTCTCTTCTTTTTCTCAACAGGTAATACTACTATTACTTTAGATTACTGATTATTATGATTAAATTAATAATGTGATTGATCACCTCATTTGAGTTTCTGTGTATCTGTGCTCGGCATTTATTGGTAACATAGAATCAATGTTTTTTTTTAAAGTAGCAATGTAAACAAGTTACATACCATGCTTTGTTTATGTTTTACTTCGCGAGCATAATAGGATACTCATTCGTATGAATCATTTTTAGAGGTTAGGCTGTTTGACAACACATATGCATATCAAAGCTAGTTGACTATCTTGGGTATCTAAATTTTTATTTTCTAAATTGGCGCTTTGGTAATTACTAACTACACGGACATCATTTGTAATATTTGGCTCTCTGATTTCGTCTTTTGCTACTCTTCTAGTTAGTAAATGAATAATCAATCTACCTGGATCATCAAATAACAACCTTTTTGCGGGAATTCCATTACTTTAGTTAGATATGTATCTGGTTTAAATATGTAAATATGTTTAGCACCTTTGTGCTTCATAATAGATAGTGTGCCTGGCTCTAGAATTTTTGGTTGCTATAGCTAGTTTAGTACTTTATATTGATATGCTTGTCCACTCTTGAAGGATGCACATCCTTATTCAAAAAGCAAATTTACGTGATAACTTTTGCTTAGTATCAAGTTGCTTCTAATTGACAGGAATCCTATAACCTACTTTGTGTTCAGGAGGAAGATACAGTGCCAGAGGTGCATGAAATTACCCATAGAGTATTTCTGGATGTTGATATTGATAAGTAGCGATTAGGTATGGTCCTTTGCTTCTATGGAATGGAGTCTATTTTGCATTGTGATATATGTATGAAATTAGCTTTCCTTTTGCTCAACTAATGAATCGTGCAAGACAAACTCTATGAATATTAAAGTCTTTTTTTATATTTATCCTATACATTTATCATGAACTCATAGGATTTACCTTTTGCTTGTACTACAGGACGAATTGTAATCGGTTTGTATGGTGAAGTTGTACCTAAAACTGTTGGTAAGCCTTCAACCTTCTGTTTGACTTCTTTACTTGATTTACAATTCTTTGTCTAATCAACGAATACCTTTGTTTTCTTTGCAGAAAATGTTCGACCTCTCTGCACAGGTATCTGATGTTTCATATTCTAGTAGATAAAATATCATTGACCTCCCAATTACTCACATTCAGAAGATAAAATAAGAACGAATTTTAATTCATATTCACTGTATCTAACTTGATTCTCTTTTTTGGAATTAGGGGAATTGGGAAAGGGTCGGAGTGGTAAACCGTTGCACTATAAAGGAGTGCCTTTTCATCGTATCATACCTGGATTCATGATTCAAGGTGGAGATATTGTCTATGGCAATGGGAAAGGAAATGTTTTCTTCCCATGGTGGATCCAAGAACTGGCATTGATATGATACCCCATGTCCTGTACAATTGGAGTTTTTCGCGACGAAAACTTTAAGATCAGACATTCACATGCAGGTCTTTACCGTTCTACTCTTGTCTCATTTAGTTTCCTTTATAGTTGCATATATCCAAGGCTTATGATTTGGTCCAATTTCAGAGGACATGTTAGTTATAACAATGTAATATAAGGATCACATTGTAGCAGAAGATCCAAAGTGACCAATAAATGGAATTTAATCCTTGGCAAACCTTAAGTAATCATAGTGTAGTAGATGGTCCAATGATAAATGAATAGGTACCCGCGGGATTTATCTTTTTCGAGACACTTAGATGCAGGACCCAGTATTTGACACTTGGTGACGTTTGTTAACAATACTGTTTTGACTTGATCATATTTTACAAAGCTTACAATTAAATTCTCTAAACTTTTGTCATTAAGAAAATGTGAAATACATGTTTTTCTGGGATCTGAGTTTTCTTGAGAAACTTGTATGTGGAGTGATTTGATCTATTTGATCTGGATCTTAGAAGAATTCGATATAATGCTAGTTCATAGCCATATTAATATCGGTATAATCTGCGTGATTCTTTTTACTTGTTACATACAGTAGTTTATTTGGTCATTTGTATGCCTTTAATATGGCTTGCTTTTTCCAGGAGATACCTGAAGGCAATTGGTATTGTTCCAAGTGCACTTGCTGGGGTTGTGGGAACGTGGTTGATAACGAGGGTCTAAGCTTGGCTGCTCTGAAATGTTTGCAATGCGAGCATAAATGTAAATTTCTGCACTTGACAATTAAAGTAAACTTTATTTTTTTGCTCATATGAATGTCTAGACTATAAATGTTTATATAATAAAACAAGTTAATTTGCCCATTTGGTAATTGACAATAAAGTTGTATTAGTAACTGGGTAAGCACCTTTATACATCCAAAATCTGGTGGTCTCATGTACAATTTTCCTTTACCATTATTTTTGTAAACAGACCATGAGGAATGTGTCAAAGAGAATGTAATGGAAAGAGAGTCGGTATCGTCTGCTACGTGGTTCTGTGGGGAAAGCTGTAAGGAGGTAACATGCGATAACATTTTTTACCAGCTTGAATAGGAAATATGAATACAAATGCAACGTTATATAAATTTTGGTCTTGTATCTTTTTGTAGGTTCACGTAGGTCTTCATTCCCAAATAGGGATGCTTAATCCCATCTCATATGGTTTATCATGGACACTTCTGAAGTTCATTCACGGGGACCAGAAAGTTCATTCTGCTCAGCTTGCTCTGAAAGCTGAGTGCAATTTGAAACTAGCTGTTGCCCTTACAATCCTGGAGGAATGTTTTCTTCCCATGGTGGATCCAAGAACTGGCATTGATATGATACCCTATGTCCTGTACAATTGGAGTTTTTCGCGACGAAAACTTTAAGATCAGACATTCACATGCAGGTCTTTACCGTTCTACTCTTGTCCTCTTCTTTATTACATAATACTTGAAGTTAGTAGGATTCAAAACAAATGGTATGTTACTCCTCTTCTTTATTACATATATGTCTGCAACATGTTGAGTTGTACAAGGATACATGTACATCATTTAATTTCACCAAATTTTCAGCGTAAGATGTCCAAGCCCAAAGCCGCATCAGGTTAACTCAATAACAACCAAATCTAACTTAAAATTATAATGGAGTGTATGAACTCCCACACTTATTCCTGATGTCGTCTCACTGCACCGTGAAAAGCTACTGCTCTTATACCATTCTCTAGTACCTAGGTAACATATGTTGACACGATAACCCTCCAATCAGCGTAAAATCATGATGAAAGTTATGAGTAGTCTTCAAAGGCCTTTAAAATGCTCAAGCTTCTTAATTTTGAACGCACGTGAGATGAGTTTTTACATAATTTTTGTCCAATATTTTGTTTTTTCTTGGAACATGAAGTCGAGAGGAGTAAGGATGAGCTGATTGAAAGTTCACTGATATATAAGAATTATAGAATGTGTATTTCAAATAACCTTTATGGCGTGTAATACATTAGGCATTCAGAGTCGATCGGTCTCACTTACTTAAAAAAGGAAAAGACACAATCATAAGGGATACATGCGAGTCTACCTGTTCTTTATTACATATATGGTATGTTACTCCTCTTCTAAAGCTATGGTTATTGCAGGTATGGTGGCCATGGTGAATTCAGGACCAGATTCTAATGGTTCACAATTCTTCATCACTACAGTTAAGGCCTACTGGTAAGTTCGTCGTGATTATTTCATCACATCCCCATAAATGATCGCTCTCACATCCCCATAAATAGTGTCTGTTTGCTTGTCTAATGATCTTGTTTCCAATACCAATTTTTTGATCTCTTCTTATCAGTAGTTTGTTTCTGTATGCATTGTCATCAGACGTGCCACTTTCAAGTATTAAATTAGGCAATGTTGCAAGATCACCTTGTAGCTAGTAGCCTAGTAATCTTCCTGGGCTGTGATTAAGCGGGGATAAATTTGATTTTTTATTTTTAAGTTTCAAAATTATATGTATGACATGTTGATAGGACCATATGATTGCCCATAGGACCATAGAAATATTTTTAGAAACATTACTAGGAATGCTCAATTTGTTTTGCTTAAGCATCTGTCTAAATGGGTGTGGGTCAAAACTGAGAGTTAAAACGGGCCGGGTTGGGTTGATCCAAAATGCCTTTTTGTCCAAAATTGATGATTTAGTTATGTGTGCCAAATGAGGTTACATAGTTTACTCTTTTTGTATATAAACCTAAGATTTTATTATAGAATGATGTTAGGTGAATATTTCATCAAATAAAAATACATTTTGCGCGACTCTGGACCATTCTTAAGTAAACGGGTCAAAACCGCCACATCAACATTAATTGTTCAGTTACGTTGTTATATACTAGAAGACATAATATTTTTATCCTTTTGTTAGGAGGAACAGGGTTTTGGAACCACACAATTGCATGATGACGGATTGACGGGTCAAGACATCCATGAGCTTATTGTCCACTCAAACTGTTATACCTGAACGTCACAGCCAGTACCAACCAATAAACTTGTTCATTTGCCAATGGGAACACTCTCAGACGGAAGAAGGGTACATTGGATTTGATGGGAATTTACCATTTTGCCCAGTGAAGCAGAACGAACGCCACAAGCTTGAAAGGTAGAGTGAGAGATGGTTCGTTCATCATCATCCTATTTATCGATTTGCAAAATATGTTGTGTTATTGTATCAAGGAGTATTTTCTGCACAAAAGGTTGTGCTAATGTCAATTAACTTAAGTAGCAGAGGTTAGAATTAGCATATATGTAAAACATGTATGCTACTGTAAAAAGGTAGTGCATTGATATATTTCAAGAAGTATGCTTATGTTTCTTGAAACTAATTTGACTGGTGTAGATTCTTGGTTAGTTGGATGTAGCTTTATATCATTGCCTTCTTGGTAAGTTTGCAATGTACAGGTTTGCAAGTTTCTTTGGTACAATTTTTTATGTTATGTGTTTTATGTCCGATCAGCTAAAAGTTTGGTTCTAGGTTCTTTCCTTATCTATTCAATGATTATAATATTTGACATTGACTATTTGACTGTATAAAAGTATAGAAATTTAACAATCTTTACAAAACTAAAATTCCTAAAGTCGAGCATGTGTGGATACATTTGGGACGGAATCAAAGTTTTTTAGGTTCCAACAATACTGCTTATCATTATTTGTTATTCTCCATAAAACTATGCATATCTCACAGCTTCATAAATGAAATTATGCGACTCTACATATTCTATTGATAAATGTTAAGGGAAGATGTTACATTAAAAACTTTGGTGCATATGATAACTATAAATACAACTTAATAACATATTGAATTCCCACAAAAACATTTTTATATTTTTTAGTCGCCACAAACTAAATATGTGACGATGCTCGACGGTGCTCAACTGACGATGCTCGACTTGCAACTGCTCGACCGGGGGCGTACTTTTTTGCTTTGGAAATGTAAAAGATTTTTACAAAATCTTTTGAGTTATTATAGTATTTATTAAAACCACCAACCTTATATTAATGAATATTTAAAGTTAACATCTACCATCACATTTATTATATGCATCTCCCCAACTACCAGTCGAGCATATGACACTTGTCAATTGCTCGACTGGTGGTCTCGAATGCTCAACTGCTCGACTCCTCACCTGCTCGACTCCTCGACTGCTCGACTTTAATGCTCGACTGATCGACTCCTCGACTGATCGACTGCTCGACTATGAATATATTTAATGATGATAATTTTAAATGTGAGTTAATATGGAATAATATACTGCTGAAGTATATTTAAAGTTAACATCTTCTCGACTCCTCAACTGCTCGACTCCTCGACTGCTCGACTTTAATGCTCGACTAATAAACTCCTCGACTTATTGACTGTTCGACTATTGATATATTTAATGATGATAATTTTGAAGGTGAGTTATATAACCTATATGGAATAATATACTACTGAAGTATATTTAAAGTTAACATCTGCTCGACTCCTCAACTGCTCGACTCCATAAATCTATGCATATCTCACAGCTTCATAAATGAAATTATGCGACTCTACATATTCTTTTGATAAATGTTAAGGGAAGATGTTACATTAAAAGCTTTGGTGTAGATGATAACTATAAACACAACTTAATAACATATGGAATTCCCACAAAAACATTTTTATATTTTTTAGTCGCCACAAACTAAATATGTGACGATGCTCGACGGTGCTCAACTGTCGGTGCTCGACTTGCAACTGCTCGACCGGGGGCGTACTTTTTTGCTTTGGAAATGTAAAAGATTTTTACAAAATCTTTTGAGTTATTATAGCATTTATTAAAACCACCAACCCTATATTAATTAATATTTAAAGTTAACATCTACCATCACATTTATTATATGTATCTCCCCAACTACCAGTCGAGCATAGGACACTTGTCAATTGCTCGACTGGTGGTCTCGAATGCTCAACTGCTCGACTCCTCACCTGCTCGACTCCTCGACTGCTCGACTTTAATGCTCGACTGATCGACTCCTCGACTGATCGACTGCTCGACTATGAATATATTTAATGATGATAATTTTAAATGTGAGTTAATATGGAATAATATACTGCTGAAGTATATTTAAAGTTAACATCTTCTCGACTCCTCAACTGCTCGACTCCTCGACTGCTCGACTTTAATGCTCGACTGATAAACTCCTCGACTTATTGACTGTTCGACTATTGATATATTTAATGATGATAATTTTGAAGGTGAGTTATATAACCTATATGGAATAATATACTACTGAAGTATATTTAAAGTTAACATCTGCTCGACTCCTCAACTGCTCGACTCCTCAACTGCTCGACTCCATAAATCTATGCATATTTCACAGCTTCATAAATGAAATTATGCGACTCTACATATTCTTTTGATAAATGTTAAGGGAAGATGTTACATTAAAAGCTTTGGTGTAGATGATAACTATAAACACAACTTAATAACATATGGAATTCCCACAAAAACATTTTTATATTTTTTAGTCGCCACAAACTAAATATGTGACGATGCTCGACGGTGCTCAACTGTCGGTGCTCGACTTGCAACTGCTCGACCGGGGGCGTACTTTTTTGCTTTGGAAATGTAAAAGATTTTTACAAAATCTTTTGAGTTATTATAGCATTTATTAAAACCACCAACCCTATATTAATTAATATTTAAAGTTAACATCTACCATCACATTTATTATATGTATCTCCCCAACTACCAGTCGAGCATAGGACACTTGTCAATTGCTCGACTGGTGGTCTCGAATGCTCAACTGCTCGACTCCTCACCTGCTCGACTCCTCGACTGCTCGACTTTAATGCTCGACTGATCGACTCCTCGACTGATCGACTGCTCGACTATGAATATATTTAATGATGATAATTTTAAATGTGAGTTAATATGGAATAATATACTGCTGAAGTATATTTAAAGTTAACATCTTCTCGACTCCTCAACTGCTCGACTCCTCGACTGCTCGACTTTAATGCTCGACTGATCAACTCCTCGACTGATCGACTGCTCGACTATGGATATATTTAATGATGATAATTTTAAAGGTGAGTTATATAACCTATATGGAATAATATACTACTGAAGTATATTTAAATGTTAACCTATATGGAATAATATACTATTATTCATCCTAAAAAATGAGTCTTTCTAGTACTAAATTTCGTGTGTAGCTCAAAGGTAAATCCATCTTCTTCTAACTCAACAATGCCGAACCGCTAATTAATTACGCCAATTACTTAACAATCTACTTAATGAAACACAAATTAAATATCTAAACAAACACAATTATGATCAAAATTAAACGAAAGCGCTCTTAAATACACCAAACACTCCAAACTGCTTATTTGTGTTTGAGACTTGAGAGCTTATTTACAACTGCTCATTTACTCAAAATAGGTAGAAACAAGCGTCATACACTGCATTCCAAAACACAAATCCAAACACCCCTCAATAAATATCATTAACAAAAAAAGATCCAACAAATCTCCTGGTAATTAGAAATCTACATACATTAACATATTGTTGACCAAATAGTCTTTTTTTCATTCCCAGGAAGCAAGTATACACATATAGTTACAATTTTTCTGGAGTGCGGAAAATACCCGAGTGGCAAGTTACAACTCACTGATACATCGTTAATTAAAAGAATCAGAGACTAATCAAGCGACAAAAATAAGAAGAAAAAAAAAGAATCGTTAAAGGGACCCTCAAGTTACATCAGTCAAATGACAATTCGATTTGCATATTACAATGGAGTAGTGAACGGACTTGTACTCGTGAACTTCTGAAAGCTCCTTAATGATATAGAAGGATTAAGATGAGCACGTAACCCACCTGGATGATCAAAATTGTACTCGTGAACTTCTGAAAGCTCCTTCGAAGTCAAAGTTTGATAGAATGAGTCCTGACAACACATCCTTAAATGTATAACGATTTGGATAGATCAACCAAAGAATTTAATACAAAAATAAAGGATTCCTTAGATGGCATGATTGGCGGTTCAGCGAGTTGGGTAACGGGTCAAACAGGTTAAGGATTGAATGGTTGGCCTGCAAACCATTTTTTGTTCATTTCTGAAAAATAGTACGTAGTTAACATGTTAAATTGTTTCTTACTACAAGAATAATCTTATTACAACAATAATTTAGATATTTAAACAGAACAACGCAGAAGGTTGTATGTGTTGAAAAAAAAGGGGGGACTTTGGGAGAGTTTCTATCCGTTTGACCCATTCCCATTAAGCCAAAAAATTCATTTGACCCTTATTACGCGCTTGAGATAGAACACAGCCCAAACCAACCCGGTTATAAGTAAATAGATTAATCTCAACTCAACCACCTCTAAAATGATGCAAGAAAAAAGAGGTACCTGTTTCACAAGTACTACACGGAGATCATGAAGTTGCTCGATGATCATATTGCAAATGGGTCTTCCCAGATGCCGCACCTCCAGCAACCCCTGCTAGTTGATAAAGATGGTAAGATAAAACCCCCTAAAAAATACCCAAAATGTAACATATTACAACCCTTTTCCATTTCATACATACAATTGCGCGAATATGCGAGTATGTCTGATAAGTAGAAGACAGTAGTTAATGGAAACAAATGTGAAAGTATGTTTCATTGGAAACAGGAATCAAATTTTATAGTTTCCTAATAATCCGGGAACCTTGGCTCATGTGATAAATTATGCAATTATAAATTAGAATATCTCTACAAAACATACCAATGAGAAAAGGTTGCTTATGTGATTTTATGGTCACTGAAGTTGATGCCTGCTCAACATCTGTATTTCGTGTCCCTGTCCTATCCCTCTGCAATCCAGAAAAGGGAACTCCTTATGGTGCCTCTTTTAAATCCTCCGCTGAATTAAATCCCATTTATGATATAGAAAAACAACGAAAAAGGAAGCATGCCTTCACCTCATCTACAAAAAAAGACATCTTCGGCATTTCGGTATGGACATCAGGTACCTGTCTATCCTTCGATAGGTCCTGCATACCAATAGAGATTTAAAAAAAATGTTGTTAAAAAAACAATTCAACAAACAAATAAAGTAAAGAGTTGGACACAGTTACCTCGACAAGATCCTCTAGCATAGAGACACGATTATCTAGCTTTGAGAAACGTTGATCTATCATCCCAGACATTTTATCCATGATCCGCTCCTCTAAAGTGTGGTCATGAGGACTAGGTGGCGATTTGAATCGTGCCTTCTTTAACGGAGGCTGAATATCATCAATGACATCCATAAAAAAAGCGCCGACTAGCCATCCACCATGGTGAGGAACTCTCTGCAAGAGTCGGTATTAGCTCATGCAGTGGCTCAAGTCCCTAACGAGGCACAATATTAATCTGATTAATTACAATTAATAATGTAGTATTAGAAAATAATAGTAGAGAAAAACATACCTCCTTAAAAACAAGAAACTCGTGAAGCATCTCCTTCTGCTTACGCATCAATCATTGAAATTCAAATCTTCAAATCTTCCCCCAAAAGAGCATTACCACTCCTAAACTTCTTGAACAGCCTCTACCCTCAAAAAGCATCAAACTTCACATATCCACCAATCAATTAAACACAAGCAATACCAAACAACCTTAACAGCAATGACAGTACCAGAGAAGGTCTGACGGCCGAAAGCCTCCAATCCACAAAAAAGGCGTTCAGTTGGTGTTTTCCAGACGCGTGATATGAGATAGCAGACATCAGTCTTCACGCCTTTGGGAGTATTCAAATAAATAGAGGAGAAATAAGTACATTATAGTGACCATAAATGCAGAATGGACATATTATCGGCATGCTTTATCCACTTATTTTTAGTGTCAATTTCCAAGGTGAGACTAAATAGTGGTTGCAGTTTCTAATGGAACCTCAAACACCATTACCCATCAGCTAGATTACTAAAAGACTGACTCTTGTATTGCTGAAGTAACAACAGAACTGCTAACATTATTGTCGTTATGCTAAGAAGATGATCATAATATGTGGCAACTTAATACATACCTTCATGATGAGCATCACTAGCTTCAATGATAACTAGAACAAGTCTGACTTTGGCACTCATGAAACCTAATTTATGAAGTTTTAGCTTACAAGACAGTGATATATTTGGACTCTGAACCCTTATAAGTTGGGCGCTTACTAAAAGATCTTATAGTGTAATTTAAAATGCAAATGATGATTTTAACATTCCAGGTTTTGTAATAACATTTTGTATTCAGATTCTTGAATGTGTGGACTTAGTTAGACCACCAAAGAGACAAGCAAAGATATATCTATATGTTTCTATTATTCCAATGTACCTACCATGTAACATACAAAAACCTCGAGATTATAGACCAGGCAACATTCGATTAAAACAATATTTACAAAGAGATAGTAAAAGTAACAGACTATCAAAAGAAATTGCACAAAAACATCTAGAGCTATGTGGATAATGTGCTCAAATAGCTTGTAAAGATTGGTCCTTTTTTTTTTTTAGTTCGGGCCAGGTTTTGACGACTTTTATAAAGCTCTTTATGCCTTCCAGATACAGTTCGTCAAAATTCCATAACTTTAGTAGTGGGGCATTGCGGAAGGCATCAAGAGCTTCAATCTAAAGCATTTTCACAAAATGTAAGTGCATTATAATCCTTCTCGGTCTGCACCAAGATACCTCACCCAACCCAACCATTCACATGATAAAAGAGTTCAAGATTCGAATACAGAGTAACTTTAACTAGTGTACTAATATGAAAATTGTTTGGAGAATACCTTTTGACAGAGAATGAAACCATTTGGTTGTGAAGAGCGAATAAAAGAGAGATTCACTTGCTCATAGTCGAAGACAAGTAGAAATTCCAAAATATGGAATTCATTGACATGAAAGCAACACGGGCTTGAAGCACCATATGACGGGGTGGAATACATGTAAATGGAACTCAAACTAAAAAATTTAATATTACGGATTACCACTTACATATTACTTTTCTCCATCCAAAAAAGAAATAGTTGGCTTTCAATCACAGATATCAGTTTAACTTTCAATTCTAGTATATGACTTTACACGGCATCAAAACCTCACATACACTAACTAAAACAAAATCACAATGTCCATTCCTCACCATGTCGATACCTACCAAGGTAAATAGCCTCTTATCTCATCTAAGAACTCACAAGTAGTAAGGCAAATTACTTCGAAATGCAAGATCCATTCTTCTCAGTTCGTAAACCCAATCACAACTAACTCTCGCTTAAGCATTACATTACAATCTCAATAAAGTCAAACAAAATGCTCTACACATGGACTTGGTAGAGGGATATGTACGTAAAGTCAAATAGTAGCAGTTTAGAAAAGTTGAGAAAGATGGTGCAACTTGGGTTTCCTAGTGACTGGCTTTGTGGTACTTTTTGACTAATAGATTGTGTTAAACAATGCCAATCCTGAAATGTAACAAGGATCCCATCTAGTTTGGAATATAACTGTTAATTTTACCATGGCATTGTTTTTGTATTAAATATGTTCAACATCTAGTCAAGAACATAGAAAAAGAAACAGAAAAATGACTAACCAAGTTTATCTTCCCTAAACATCTACACAGAAAACAATATAATCTACCTATTCTAATTAGACGAATATATAAACTTCAAAAACTAGAAAACATTAACTGAAGATGAACAAACAAATTAAACAGGAAATGGCTCTTTTTATGTGAACCGTCTAGTTAACTAACCTGAGGATGGTGTTCTTCGCTGCATTCTCTTTGATGGTGTTCTTCGATTGGTGATGACTAGATGTGATGAGTGTTTAATCAGTTTGGGATGATACCAGTCTGATGTTGAAAAGAGGAAGGGGACGGTGGCGGTGGGTGGCGCGTGGGTGGTGTTGCGGTGGGAGTCACGAGCTAAAACGCTCCAGAAACGAAGAGGGTGCACCGATCTATCGATTTGGCTAGAAAAGTAGCTCGCCTGAAAATTTTCCGGTGACCGGAAGGTGTGGGTGGCCGGCGGTGGGGGAAAAGAGAGAAAAAAAGTGAGATGCGGCTATTTATATATATGTGTTTGAGGGCATATTTGTCATTTAACCAAAAAATAAAAAAATATCCTCACCTACCAATTGTACCTGCAAAGACAAGTGTCAAAAAGTTAATGGAGTCGAGCAGTCGAGCGGTCGAGCATGGACTAAATGGGAAAGAGATCATGTTTTTGGCTCCCTCTTGAAATAGGCCAAAACTTTTGGCCTAGTTTGGGAATTATCTCAATTTTTAATGGTCCGTTTGGTAGAAATCAAGTATTTACTGTAAATGTGGATTATAAAGTCATTAGTTTAGGATTAATTTTTATTGGTTGCATACCTGGTTTATTAATATTTGAGGATTACTTTTTGCATGAGGACAAAAAGTAAAAAAAAAAAGAAAAATTATGAGTGGAAAAAAAAATTTGTCAGTCAATAAACATAACCCTAACTAGGGCTGTCAATAATCCTGACGCAACCCGGACCCGACCCCGAACCCGACCCGAGTATATTCGGGTCGGGTTGCTCTGGTCCAAATTCTAATTCGGGTCAATCAGGTCAATTTGACTAACCCGAATTCATATTCAGGTCGGGTTCGAGTCAACCCGATTGACCCGACTAAAAATTGTTTTTATTTTTTAATATAATTTTCATATATATTTAATTTAAAAAGAGTAAAAAAAAGGTTTTTTTTTGTATTTTACTCATATTCGGGTTGACCCGAACCCGATTGACTCGCCCGACTTGGACCCGACCCGAATTAACCCGAACCCGACTAACCCGAGTTGAAATAGGGTCGGGTTCGGGTAAAATATTTTTAGCCTCGACCCGAATTGGACCCGACCCGTTTAACCCGAACCCGGCCCGATTCCCACCCCTAGTCTTAGCCAGTCTTGAAACTCCAGTTTATATGATTTAAAGTGTCAATTTAAATGTTTTCAAAACCCATGAAGTGGGATATATGCTAAAACCCGAATACAAGTATTTTTAAAATTGTATGCTTTCTTGATATGTTTATTGGAACTAAGTTAAGCTATCTGCCTTAAGTCCCTTTATCATGGACCGCTAATCACTTTCCGAAGTATCAGACAAAAGGAGTAGTAGTAACAAGTTTTGTGACTTCCATAATGACAAAGGCCACAACACGGATGAGTGCGTACAGCTCAAGAAACAGATTGAGGAATTAATCAAATCTGGGAAGCTGCTTCAGTTTGTCAAGGACAACCGACATGATCGCGACAAACAGAAACATGAGAAAAAAGATCCCTCGAAAGACAAGGCCAACGCCATATATATGGTTCACTAGTCGAAAATAGTGAAGATGCAGAAGGTGAGAGTTAGCTTCGCACAATCTAAGGAAATTACTTTCCCACCGCTGCCCGCCAGCAAGGGAACTAAAGGACCTTTGATTATTGAAGCGGAGGTATGAGGACATGCGATCCATGAAATGTATGTGAACGGGGGATCCTCAATGGAAATCCTCTACGAACACTGTTTCAAACGGCTAAGGAAAGAGGTGCAGAACCAGATGGTCCCCGCGACCACATCCCTAACAAGCTTCAGTGGAGAGACGATATGGCCCATGTTAGTACCTACCAGGTTAACCTCAAAGATCATGGCACACACATCAGATACCATAACAATCATCTCTGCATCATCATTCATCATATATGGCTGGCATGGTTATCAATAACCATAAAATCGCCCTAAAATCAAGTGTAAATTCTATGAGGAACCGAAAAGTTAAGGTAGGTTATTAATAACACATTCGGTAAATAATTGGTCTGGTTCTTTGAGCTTTTTTATAATACTACTTTTTATTTTAAAACTGTGAAATAAAAAGTACGAAACAAAGATTATAAAGTTTGATATGTAAACCCTACTCATGTGTCGAAAAATACGTAACAAAAACTGAAAAAATTGTTTTATACTTTAAACACGGAGTAAAAGAGGGTAAAGATGATAGAATCTTATCCTTTTGGTGAGGTAAAAGGTCTTTATAAAATAACCCAAAAGTTATTTACAGATATCCTAATGAAAGAGTTGCAAACTCAAAGATTTTGTGTATCTTCTATCAAATCGCTGTGACAAAAACGAAAAGACAACTCCATAAAAAATAGTTTTATGGGTTAATAGAAAAAACTAATCTACTAATAATTGTATTAACTTGCAACTTGCATAAATATATTATTTTCATGTCTTTTTGGCCGAATGTATTTCACTACCATGGTATCAAAATTGACATATACTATTGTTTAGATGTCAAAATTAACGAAGCCAATAATGTACGTGTCATTTTGGAAAATTAAAAAACAAATAAAAAATTAAATTCTATAAACTTTAAAATTAATTTTTGAAAAAAAATATCGATTCTTTTAAAAGTATCTCAAATGCACCCGGTCCGTCAGCGTATATTTCTAGTAACTATGTAATATTACGGTTCAAAATATTGTTCAGACAAATATTAGATCTTGACTCATTTCTACCCTACCTTTAATTCCATAAGTAGTATTGTTAAAATGGCACTAGATATAGTTACTCTTGCCAATGATGATCAGCCCAGCTGGTTAGAGGCACTCCTGGTTTTACCCAAGGTCTTGAGTTCGATCCTTAGGGATGGCAAGCCTTGGGGTTTTTCCCTCCGAATACTTGCAAAGGCCCATGGTCAATATCTAGTTGTCTAGGGTACGTGCAAAGCTTTACTATTATTCAGTGAGGTTTCCCAGATGTCGTATCCCGACTGAATGTTCGAAAAAAGATATAGTTACTCTTCATCGGACTAAAACTCGAATGTTTCATTTCTACCCTTGCCAAGCTAATACATTTTTCATTTTCTACCCTTATCACACTTTAAACAGTTCAAGTTAACATAATCTGAATCTGCTATAGGCTTTTGGGGGAAAAAATTACAAGATAAGACGTGTTTAAATCCAAAACACAAAATAAAATGAGATCCATGAAATTTAAAAAAGCAAAACGTTTTCTTACATGTTAAGTAATATTCTTACATTTATATATCTTTTACACGGAGAAACATTATTTTGGAAAAAAAAGGAAAATTCTCAAATTGCCCCAAAACTTTGGGTGCTTTGCTTTTTTGCCTCATGCGACTTCAAACTTCTTTAAATACCCCATGCGACTTATGCAACCTATGACAAATTTATAAAATACCCCTAATTTCCAATGATTAAATGTACTTTTTTTTTTCAAAATAAGGTATTTTGGTAAATTTGTCATGTGTTGCATAAGTCGCATAGTCGCGTGGGGCAAAAAAGCAAATTTGAAATCGCATGGGGCAAAAAAGCAAATGAAAAGCCCTATGGGGCATTTTCGGAATTAAAAAAAATGACCGTTTTCATTTTTTTGTGTCATCCAACCCAAACTCAAGTATTATACACGAATCTGTTTTTTTAAATACCACATATAATACTTAAAAACAACAAATGGATATTATTTTTCATTAATAGAATGTTATATTAAAATAAATAGTTAATGATAGCATATTCTTAAAAGAAACTCTTATTACATTAAAATAGTGTTAGTTTTTATGCATAGATGGGAGATGCTCTGAGATGAATCAATCAAATCCATCAACTGTCAATCATGAATAATGAAAAATGTTCAGTACGCAGTGCATTTACCTCGAGCCCCAAACCCTTCTGCATCTGACAAACCCTCCAAATCTCTTAGGCTAAAGGGAGTGAGGCTACCCAGGAGAGGGGCGACTCGCGCCACGTGGCGCTGAGTCAGCAAGCTAGGTAGCCTCAAAAAATAGTGGGGGTGGTGTAGCAGGGCAACTCACGACACGTGGCAGACAATGAGTGGAGTAATATAAACCTTGTACACGTGGCAGAGAATAATTGGGTAACAAAAAAAAAAAGGGCGATCCATATAGATCGCCTGAAGAGGAAGTAGCCTTGGGGGGGGCGGTGTACAAGGCGATAAAGGGGCGATACAAGGCGATTTGGGGCTTAATCGCTTGGGGAGTTGCCCCACTCCGTTTAGCCTTAATTAACCATTTGGAAAAGGGTGGGTTATCCGGACGGTCCCCCAAAATGTTAGCCGGACCCTCATTTTTTTTTTTTTTTTTTTTTTATTTTTTTTTTTTATTTTTTTTTTATTTTTATAATTTTGTTTATATCAAAAAGTTATAAACCTGAAAATGCGGAACAGAAAATATAAAGTTTAATAAGGCAAACATTTAAAACTGTCAGAAATACGAAACAAAAACTGACAAGAAACTGTGTTGTACTGAAAGAAAATGGGAGACAAGGGGAAAAGGACAGGGGGACATGTGGGGTCACCCCCGTCCGGTTAACATATCCCTTTGGAAATATAAAAAACTCAACAGCAAAGAAAAACTGTGAACAAATATCCTAGTTGCTGGGGTTTCTTCTATGCTGGATGTTGCCGCGGGCGTGCCCTTAGGGGTCCCCGTTAGTGGGGGAGGTTCAGGAAACGTAGTGGCGGTGGTCGTCGTGGCCATACTCATGGTAGGCGTTGGGGTTTGGAATGTTAATCCGGTCCCCTGAATTCGGCTGACTGAGCCACTGTTCATGCCTGGACCGCTCCTGACGTTCTGGGACGTTGAGTCGGCGTGTGGCGACTTTCTCCCATGCGACGTAGGCGAACCGGAAGATCCTCCACCCATTTTCGTCATCGAGGATAGCTTTGGCGCACTCAGGCTCTTGTCCGTGCTTAATCGTACGGTTTAAACACTAACCCCTAAACCCTAACCCCAACCCCAACCCCAACCCCTAACACCCTAAACCTATTAGAAGTACTTCTTCTAACATAAAAGGTGTACTTATAATACGCCTTCTAAAAAAGAAGGTGTATCTTTGTTACACCTTTTATTTTAGAAGGTGTAGCATAACTACCTCTTTTAAAATATAAAAGGTGTAAAAAAAGTACCTCTTTTATCTTAGAAGAAGTACTTATATTAGAAGTATGTCTTCTAAAATAAAAGATGTACTCATAATACACCTGCTAAAGTAAAAGGTGTATCTCTGACACACCTTATACCCGCATAGGGATTTCACTTTCCAGTCAATTTTCGGATCCTCCAGCTCCCATCATGCTTAGAAGAAGTACTTATATTACTTTTATGAGATGGGTTGATCTGTGATCACCACAAAGGATTGGAGAGCCAATCGTGATAAAGAACTTCACGCATGATCCCAGCCTTTATTAGTTTCTGAACTTCATTGGGGATAGCTTTGGCGCGCTCCCTAAACCCCAACCCCTAACCCCTATCGAACACTTTTAAGTGATCGTCCGGGTCATCGATCCCACGTTTGTGGGCATGCGTCTCTTTTTGTCCTCCGAATAGCGACGGATACATCCTGCGAAGGCGTCTACCTTATCCCGACACCATGGGAGTGATAAGTCCTCGTTCGTGCGGTTCCTGTATCGTCCTCGCCCTCTGACCTTCCAGTGGCCTGAGTCGCTATCGTTGCTGTCCGAGGAGTCTGAGGGAGAGCCCCCCCCCCCTTCGTCGCTTGCGACGGGGTGGTTCTGAATCGGAACTAGTGGAGTCGTCGCTCGTTGAGTGCCTGTGTCTTTGGGAGCATCCCCTTCGACTTCTGCTCCTACCTCGTGAGTAGGGAGTGGAATTCCCGTTTTCCTTGTGAGGTCCGAGCCTTTCATGCGCACTTG
The DNA here is from genome assembly GCA_021014915.2 of Artemisia tridentata subsp. tridentata. Taxonomy (NCBI): domain Eukaryota; kingdom Viridiplantae; phylum Streptophyta; class Magnoliopsida; order Asterales; family Asteraceae; genus Artemisia; species Artemisia tridentata. The sequence goes on from CP139509.1 coordinate 14,776,762, forward strand.
TGCGTCGGGCCACGATCTCTTCGTCTCCTGCGTGATTGGGAAGTTCTTGTCCCCTGGGGTTGCTTGCATTCGTCCCGCGAGCGCCAAGTCGCCTGTGGGCGCTTGTGCGTCGATTGCTAGTCAAAGGTCTGCGGAACCTTATCGTTCAATTTCTTGATAAGATCTTGATTGTTGATTCCATTCATGTACGCGGAGATTTTCATTAGGTCCGGACAGTGTTTGAAGTAGACCATCTCGTCCTTAAAACGCTCAGTAAATGAGTCCAAAGATTCTCCCGACCGTTGTCGAATCCTAGCCAACTCCTCTGGGTTCTTCGAGTACTTCTTGCGTTGCGTGAAGTTTTGTCTGAAGGACTTGCGCAACTCCTCGAAACCCTCAATGCTACGGTGTGGTAGGTTGTCGAACCATGTTCGCGCATTGCCAATCAATGTGGAGTTGAACATGTGGCACCATATAGGCTCTGACCATCTTTCGATTTTAGCTGCAGCTTCGAACACTTTTAAGTGATCGTCCGGGTCACCGATCCCATCGTACGTCTTGACGTTTGTGTGCATGCGTCTCTTTTTGTCCTCTGAATAGCGACGGATACATCCTGCGAAGGCGTCTACCTTATCCCGACACCATGGGAGTGATAAGTCCTCGTTCGTGCAGTTCCTGTATCGTCCTCGCCCTCTGACCTTCCAGTGGCCTGAGTCGCTATCATTGTTGTCCGAGTTGTCTGAGGGAGAGCCCCCCCCCCTTCGTCGCTTGGGATGGGATGGTTCTGAATCGGAACTAGTAGAGTCGTCGCTCGTTGAGTGCCTGTGTCTTTGGGAGCGTCCCCGTCGACTTCTGCTCCTACCTCGTGAGTAGGGAGTGGAATTCCCGTTTTCCCTGCGAGGTCCGAGCCTTTCATGCGCACTTGTGCGTCGGGCCACGACCTCTTCGTCTCCTGCGTGATTGGGCCCTGAGGTTGCTTGCATTCGTCCCGCGAGCGCCAAGTCGCCTGTGGGCGCTTGTGCGTCGATGCTAGGTTCTTCTTCCTCTGTGGAAAAAAGGTCGGGCTGTTCGTGATCGAAACTCAGCCGAGATAGGAGGCTCCTTCTTCCGTTAGCCCCCGTACTAGGAGTTATGAAGGGAGCTAAGTTATCGCGGTATTTGGCCGCGAATTCTTCCCATGAGAAGTCGGGGTTTCCGACCTCGTTAGTCTCTGGGACTTCCTCCGTCATGAATTTCGTGGGGCGCCGTGGAGCATTAGGAGGTATCCTAGTTGCTGGGGTTTCTTCCGTGCTGGGTGTTGCCGCGGGCGTGCCCTCAGGGGTCCCCGTTAGTGGGGGAGGTTCACGACTGTATCATGTAGATAGTGGGCAGCTTGTCCTTTGACTGGTCCTTCTTGGGAGTGGGCTTTTGCTTGTCCCTCCCTTCTTGAACATCCCAAATCAGGTGGTCCAGCCTTCCTGCTCTCACCATTTTTTCGATCTGCTTTTTAAGTTGTATGCACTCATCCGTTGAGTGGCCCTTTTCTCCATGGTAATCACAGAATCCATTGCCCACGCTCTTGTCCACTGGCGTGTTGATCGGTGGTGTCCTGGGCCAATTGGCTCCTTCCGCAGCGAACACCTCCTTTGGCGTCATGGTTAGGGGGTGAATTTGCCTGGTTTTCGCCCTTATGACAGTTGTTGGTTGCGACTCTCGTACCTGCGATTGCCACCGCGGTCGTTGAATTGCTTTTTGGGTTGATCCGGTGCCCTGTAGCCCGAATACCCCCTTCTGCTATCTGCCGCTGCGTCCTCCGCACGGATGAAGGCCCTGACTCGCCTCATGAGCTCGTCAAAGGTCTGCAGAACTTTATCGTTCAATTTCTTGATAAGATCTTTATTGTTGATTCCATTCATGTACGCGGAGATTTTCATAAGGTCCGGACAGTGTTTGAAGTAGACCATCTCGTCCTTAAAACGCTCAGTAAATGAGTCCAAAGATTCTCCCGACCGTTGTCGAATCCTAGCCAACTCCACTGGGTTCATCGATTACTTCTTGCGTTGCGTGAAGTTTCGTCTGAACGCCTTGCGCAACTCCTCGAAACCCTCAATGCTACGGTGTGGTGGGTTGTCGAACCATGTTCGCGCATTGCCAATCAATGTGGAGTTGAACATGTGGCACCATATAGGCTCTGGCCATCTTTCGATTTTAGCTGCAGCTTCGAACACTTTTAAGTGATCGTCCGGGTCACCGATCCCATCGTACGTCTTGACGTTTGTGGGCATGCGTCTCTTTTTGTCCTCCGAATAGCGACAGATACATCCTGCGAAGGCGTCTACCTTATCCCGACACCATGGGAGTGATAAGTCCTCGTTCGTGCGGTTCCTGTATCGTCCTCGCCCTCTGAACTTCCAGTGGCCTGAGTCGCTATCGTTGCTGTCTGAGGAGTCTGAGGGATAGTAGCACACTCCACTTTTGAAGTCGTCTTGCCGCATCTGTTTTTGAGATGATTTGTTTCTAGATCAAGGTAAGTTGGATACTTCATTTCATGTCCTTGTCTAAGACTGTGCACTAAGCCAAATGTGCTCATGGCAAACAGACAGCTCTGCTTCACGAGCTTGGGAAAGCTTCATTGCTTACTTTGCTAGTTTTCCAACTTTTGTTTCTCCCAATATTCTTCCACATTTGTTCCTTTCTCATATTACTCCATATTTTTTATATTTCATTTTATGTTCCAATGGTATGTGGTCCGGCATTAAGAGATTTTTGCCGGTGTCTCAATTCGATGTATCTATTCATACAGAGAGCAATGCAGTTGTGGAATTTGCCTTCCCATTTTCGATGTTGCAATGGGGAGGTACATATTGTTTCAATCGGAGGTAGCGAGCCATCCGAAGTATTTCTCATTTTGTTACTCATGTTTTCTTCCCAAAACACAGTTTCATTTCTCATGTAACACGTTCTTACATAGAAAAAACATAGAGGAGATGGTTCATCCCTCCGAAGTATCTCAATTGACATTGAGCTTCGGATGGGTATATGTCAACACATATATTGGTACTTTTATCTTTAATGGTATCTTATTTATGACCCTCAATCCTCCGATCATTGTTTCCTTTGGAAGGCTCTTTAAAGCTTCTTGGAAGTCCTCCTGACTTATCCATCATTCCTCACTGGTGCTTTCTTGGTGCTTTGGTTCGGACCTTGGGTTCATCCAGATCTTTTTTATTACTTCCTCACTTAGCTACTCGAGCTGCAGTATTGCTAGGCTTCTTGCCTTTTCCATTGTTTCTTCATTTTCCCGGGTGGTTGACCTTTTGTAGAACCTCTTCTGGTTAGCCAACATAGCCCTTTCCTTAGTAAAGTTAGGGAGCATGCATATATATCTATAAACGAGTATGCATGGCTGATTAAATATATAAGTAGTTACATTTAATGCTATTTCATACTTGAATGCCAAATACCTTACGAGTTTTTATGTTAACGGATACCATATTATCAATGCTAATTAATTAGCTTTTAACTAACGCTTTTTATACCTTTAATTTTATGATTTATCTACATTGCCTAGCACAATAATTGTTCTGTTTCTTTTTTTAGCTACCCCATTAGGTTATGGTGTTCCAGGTGAAGAGAAGTTCTGTGAGATGCCTTTCTCATCATAAAAGGCTTCTAATGTCTGATTTATGAACTCATTACCGTTATCACTTCTCAGATGTTTCACCTTAACATCATTATAGTTATCTATTTGTTTGATAAAAGACATGATGTAGTCAGCAGCATCACTCTTTTCCTTCAGACTGAACGGCCAGGTGTACCTTGAGTACTCATCTACAGTGGACAAAGTGTACTTATTGTGGCTGATGGTTTGAGGCTTAACGGGCCCAACAAATCATATGAAGTAGATGTAGACACTTGTTAATGGAGAATGACCTCTTTGTCTTAAAAGAAGCTCTGTGATGCTTCCCCTTCTCACAAGTAGAACAATTTATGTCTTTTGAGAAGATCAAGGTAAGTTGGATACTTCATTTCATGTCCTTGTCTAAGACTGTGCACTAATCCAAATGTGCTCATGGCAAACAGACACCTCTGCTTCACGAGCTTGGGAAAGCTTCATTGCTTACTTTGCTAGTTTTCCAACTTTTGTTCCTCCCAATATTGTTCCACATTTGTTACTTTCTCATATTACTCCATATTTTTTATATGTCATTTTATGTTCCAATGGTATGGGGTCCGGCATTAAGAGATTTTTGCCGGTGTCTCAATTCGATGTATCTATTCATACAGAGAGCAATGCAGTTGTGGAATTTGCCTTCCCATTTTCGATGTTGCAATGGGGTGGTACATATTGTTTCAATCGGAGGTAGCGAGCCATCCGAAGTATTTCTCATTTGGTACTCATGTTTTCTTCCCAAAACACAGTTTCATTTCTCATGTAACACGTTCTTACATAGAAAAAACATATAGGAGATGGTTCATCCCTCCGAAGTATCTCAATTGACATTGAGCTTCGGATGGGTATATGTCAACACATATATTGGTACTTTTATCTTTAATGGTATCTTATTTATGAGCCTCAATCCTCCGATCATTGTTTCCTTTGGAAGGCTCTTTAAAGCTTCTTGGAAGTCCTCCTGACTTATCCATCCTTCCTCACTGGTGCTTTCTTGGTGCTTTGGTTCGGACCTTGGGTTCATGTATAAAAATGGTCTTAATCAGAAAGAAAAAAAAAACAAAATCAATAAAAAGGAAAAAACAAAAAAATATTTAAAGTCAAGGTTCGACTCGGCTCATGAGAACGTTGTTATTTTTTCTAATAGCGTAACCTAAAAATGAAAGGTCAACTAAATATTTGAAAAGAAAGAAAGGTAACCTAGAAAAAAAATACTTAAACTAAAAATAACGATTAATCTAAATGAACATGTAGTCACCTTATTTGATAGTGTAACTGTAAAAACTAAAATTTGATAAATAGACAAAAAAAGAAAACTTAGAAAAAAAAAAAAAAATTAAGAAGGCAGACAGACTGCTGGAAGCAGGGTACCTGCCTGCTACACTATTCATCATGTCATTTTCACTGTTATAGGAATTGTTAGCAGTAGTAATGGAAACAATAAATATTAAATGAACTTTAATATTATCATGGTTATAATAAATTATAACTTATTTTCTATTTATAATTAATATATTAATTAATAATATGGAAATAAAAATCTTTATTAAATGTTTAAAACTTACACATAAAATGTTTTATTTATCGCCTTAAAGACGATAAATATCAAAACTTTTTTTTCTTCTAAAAAATAAATGTTTTTATGTCTTAGGTAGGGTTTGGTTTGTAAATGAGTTTAGTAAGGAGTATATGTTTAAAAGAAAATATTTGAAATAAAAAGATATGATTAACTAAAAAAGAGTAGGTTTAAAAGAAAATATTTGAAATAAAAATGTATGCTTATATAGGGAATTAAAAGGGGATTGGTATTAGAGGGCAATGTGATGTGATGGTGAGTAAAGATTAGGGTTAAGGTGATATGATGGTGAGTAGTTGAGGAGAATAAAGCTGTAAAGAAGGATAAAAATATAATAATAAATTGTAATTAGAAAAAAAATCGCTTTACTTTACGATTTTACATAAATCGTAAAGTAAATTACAATTGTTCTATCCCGTGATATGATTCTCTGACCCAATGGTTTAAGTTTCAAAACATTGAATGATTCTTTGACCAAATAGTTTAAGTTTCAAAACTTTTTTTTTCTTTTTTTTTTCGGACTTAAATTAGAAAAAGAAAAAAAAAAACTCACCAAATAGTTTAAGTTCCAAAACATTATAATAAGTATTACGCCGTTGTTGAAAAAATTATAAAAATGGTAGTTGTACCTGCAAAATAAGAGTGTAAAATGACAAAAGTAGATATTAAAAGCAATTGTGTAAAATCATATATAGATCAATGAATACTTATTAGACCGTTATTTTCTCATTTTTAGTATGATTTTTTATTTTTATATTTTTATCATTTTTTTAAAAAAATAAATAAAAACTCATTCCAATAAAAAGAAAATTTTAAAATTTATATGTGTTATGTGTTGAAAATGGATGAATACGGCAGATGAAGCGATGGATAAGAAAAAAAAGATATTTGGTATAAATTTTCGATTAACTAAAAAATAAATGATGATGGTGAGACTAGGGTGGAGACTAAAAAGTAAATGGTGATGATGATGTATTATACAGATGAAGTGATGGATAAGAAAAAAAAAGATATTTGGTATAAATTTTCCATTAACTAAAAAATAAATGGTGAGTTTAATTTTGGTCGACTTTTGTTGTACTTTACATATATATATTCCATTACAATTTATTTTTATATTTTTATCCTTCTTCACAGTTTTATTCCCCTCAACTACTCACCATTATATCACCTTAACCTTAATTTTTACTCACCAGCACATCACATTGTCCTCTAATACCAATCCCCTTTTAATTCCCTATATAAGCATACATTTTTATTTCAAATATTTTCTTTTAAACCTATACTCTTTTTTAGTTAATCATATATTTTTATTTCAAATATTTTCTTTTAAACATATACTCCTTACTAAACTCATTTACAAACCAAACCCTACCTAAGACATAAAAACATTTATTTTTTAGAAGAAAAAAAAAGTTTTGATATTTATCGTCTTTAGGCGATAAATAAAACATTTTATGTGTAAGTTTTAAACATTTAATAAAGATTTTTATTTCCATATTATTAATTAATATATTAATTATAAATAGAAAATAAGTTATAATTATACTACTATATAAAAGAGCAACCCCCACCAATTTTCAACTTTTCTGTCTTTGAAAAGTTTAAAATGTCCATATATTTTATTCACTAATTTAAATATCTTCCCCTAATATATCTATAGTGGGACTTTCATTTCAGAACCATCTTATCTGCAAGAACAGACAGAACCACCAAAAACATACATGTACGCCTTTTAAAATAAAATAAAAATAAATGCAAATCATCAATAATCGTAAGTATCCACCTATGTTCTTCAATATCATCATGAACTCATCCTCTTTTTTCACAAAAACCTTGCACACGGCCGCGATATTGTCATTGCACGCCTTATAAGAACATACATGCACACCTTCAAAGAAAATTTTTGTATTTCCAATTTCTTATCAAATTCTTTAGAACAACCATGTTTTCTTTAAAAACATATATGTTGTTTTTAGAACATATGTGCAAAAATACAATTATTGAAAGCGTGCATGTATGTTTTTGGTGGTTCTGTCAGTTCTCGCAGATAAGATGGTTCTCGCAAGAAAGTGCCCCTATATATATAATACCCTTAATGAAATTATTTACAACATATATCCTTCAACCCTTAAAAATAAATACACCACCCCCTTTACATTCATAATTTTTACATTAATAACCAAACAACTATTGCCACCACCCGTCACCACCCGTCGGCGCCTCCGCCGCCGCCTCTCGTCACTGCCGCCGTCACCAGTCGTTGCCACCACCCTCCACCACTGTCACCGCCACACAACTACCATCACCGCCGCCGCTTTGCCCGGGTTCCCTTCTAGTTTATTATAACCATAATAATATTAAAGTTCATTTAATATTTATTGTTTCCATTACTACTGCTAACAATTCCTATAACAGTGAAAATGACATGATGAATAGTGTAGCAGGCAGGTACCCTGCTTCCAGCAGTCTGCCTGCCTGCTTAATTTTTTTTTTTTAAGTTTTCATTTTTGGTCTATTTATCGAATTTTAGTTTTTACAGTTACACTATCAAATAAGGTGACTACATGTTCATTTAGATTAATCGTTAATTTTTAGTTTAAGTATTTTTTTTCTAGGTTACCTTTGTTTCTTTTCAAATATTTAGTTGACCTTTCATTTTTAGGTTACGCTATTAGAAAAAATAACAACGTTCTCATGAGCCGAGTCGAACCTTGACTTTAAATAATTTTTTGTTTTTTCCTTTTTATTGATTTTGTTTTTTTTTTTTTTTTTTCTGATTAAGACCATTTTTATACATATATTTTTTTATACTGAAAAAATATAACTTTGTTGAAACTTTTGATTTGTTTAATGAGACATTGATGAAAGTTTTTGATTGTTTAAATTAAGGGCGTGTTTGTTAAAACTTAATATGCCTCCTTTTGACTTTTTAAAAAGTTAAAAAGGAGGTACAGAAGTCTTCTGTACCTCCTTTTTAACTTTTTAAAAAGTCAAAAGATATGTGATTAAATTCTACCAAACACCCCCTAAGTGCAATTTATTCGGGTTAGCCTCTCCGCAACACGCGGGTAAATCCACTAGTTTGAATAATTAGCTAATAGTGAAATTAAATTTCGAATATATGTTATAATTTTGGGTTATATTTTATATAAATTATAATTTTGGGTTATACTTTAAAGGAGAAACAACATCAACTATCCACAAACTTTAGTGAATATGCCTAGCCTACCCACAAAATTACTTTACTAAAAAAGACCACAGTGGTTGGGACTTGGCTTGTTGATCGAGAGGTCTCAAGTTCAAACCCCACTGTGGTCATCTTTGAGATATAAGGAAGTCCCTCTATGAGGGCTTGGCTTGGGTTTACTCAGGTCAAGTCTGAGGGGGCAGGGTTTACCCCTATTAATCGTCGTGCCTTCGGGCGGATTAGTAAGGGGTTCTCCCCCCATCGGGTATTTGAATAAGGTGAGAGTGCTCTCTAGCGCGGACCCGGTTAAAACAACGTAAGCTAGACCTTCCGCTGTCGAATAACGACACGAAGTTTTCAAAAAAACTCGCCTTTCAAAAAAAATAAATAAATTACCTAATAAAGGCTACTCCATCAAATCGCATATTCACCAATCGACTACTATTTCAATTCCTCTGCCCGATGTATTTATGCGATAATTAAACCACGCGACCTACCCTTTTCATCAATCAATCATATCCTCTCCTATCTGCTATAGGGATTTGCTTTTTTTGTAAATGAGAACACGGAAGAGGTTATACAGCGCTGAAGAAAACTCAGCTTGTTCATCAAATGTAAGTACAAATTGTTTGTTTGGGCATATATAGATTGTTAGTCAAAGACGTGTTAATCAGATTGTTAGGCTGTTTTCTGAAAATGTTAGTTACAAATAGTTAATTAGGATTTTCTGCAAGTTCATAAAATTAACAATAAGAGAGATGATAACAATAAACTTCTTAACGGTCTTCACTCTTCATGCTTTCAAGTTTGCTTCTCCGCTTCTAATTCTATTGTAGAATCACCAAATCAAATAAACATTAAAAATTTTAGATATAGCATGATTAAATATTACAAAAGTGTTAGATTAAATGCATACATACATGGATGCTTTTCGGGTTATTCGGGTCTTCACTCTACATACATGATTAAATATTACAAAAGTGTTAGATTAAATTTTAGATATAGCATGATTAAATATTACAAAATTTTAGATATAGCATGATTAAATATTACAAAAGTGTTGGATTAAAAAACACACCCCTACCTTGAGCACGCCTAGGCGCCTTGACAACATAGATTTAACTACATAAAAGCATTGTATTCACCTGAGGGGTAGATCACAACCCACTCTTATTTTCATTTAGTTTTGGGGTTTGAAGTGTGAAACATACAAAAAAGCACCATTATAAATTGCTAAACTGAATTTTGGTGTTTTCTACTTGGCCCAAAAAAATTGCTAAACTGCATTTTGGTGTTTTCTACTTGGCCCAAAATTGCTTCCACTCTTCATCTATATGTTGTTTTAGGCTTTTGTGTTTGGTTTTCGGTGGGGGGTTTAGGTTTCATTTCATTTCTTGAGTAACGTTTCATTTCATTTCTGCGGCTTGCTTCTTAATGCCTGATTAAGCAACAAGGAAAAATGAACATGGAATTTATATTCTTGATTTGTGAATTGAACATGGTTGCTTATTGTGAACTTAACTTGGGTACTTGAACATAGAACATAACTTCACTTCGGTACATGAACATAGAACATTATACATAGAACAATTAAATAATATTGATTTTTGATTTTCCCAATACATAGCCTATGTGGTTTTTTGATTTTTCCTTTTTTACAGAAAAATCCTATTTGCACAACATCTCAGCCATCAAGCAGCTCTCTTAAGAGATCGAGATCCATATCTTCTATTCTATCACCGCGTCCCACTTTACCAGAGGCAATGGAGACAGATTTGCAACAATTTCTGCAAAACATGCTGCAGAGGGGCCAGTTAACTATAACAGACGTTTGCTTCGCTCAACGTCATATTGCTGATTGCACCTGGGTAGCGACCACTTTATTACAAAGTTCGGTGGTGCAGGTGCAACAGATGATTTCCAAAGCGCGAGAGGCGGAGGAGAATAGGAAGAGGAGGAGGATGGATAGGGATTGATGAAGTTTATTTTTAGGCTCGAGAAGAGAGAGGATGTGTAGGTTTGATAGTTTGTTAAAATGTTCTGAATGTTTAATAAATTTGTTTTAAAGATGTGAAAGAATGTGTGAGTAATGCAGTTACAATTCATTCAATAATTTATTTAAAGCAATAACTAGCAGAAAATAAATAATGTATAAGGGTACATGTAGCTACTACCACCTGCTCCAATCTACGGGTAGCTACAACCACCCGTAGCTTACAATGTCGATATTATCTCATTATCCAAACTTATGTGATCGAGTTATCATGTTACTGGTTTAAAACAAATCTCTTTTGTTTTCTTAAACTTTACTTAAAGAGAACCTTTTGTCTTCTTAAAACTTTATTTGTCAATGTTCGGTTTCAAATCGTTATTGAACTCACCTTAGCTTAGCGATTCACGACTTAACTTCTTCTTTTACGACTTCTGAAGGATATCAACGAATAACCTGCTCAAGAAGCATAAATAACGCTAAGCTTCAAAAGTCCAGAATTTACTTAACGGTAAAAGAGTTTCGTGACTCTCACGAAACAAAAGAGTTTCGTGACCATGAAGAGTTTCGTGACGACACTGTCACTAAACAGATTTAACGAAACAATAACAAGCATGTTCATCCAATTTATCATGTTTCACTGCGTAGTTACAACTACGATTAATCTTTTTTCTTCACGAATTCAAGGTCATAAGGTATGAATGCTCTTTAATCTTTTTTCTTTATCATCATAAGTGTTCAAAGGTGACATGTTATACATAGTCCAAAAGCATTGTTTTGTTGTGTCGTTACTGCACGACTACGATTAGACACACCATATTGTCTGCTTCTTAGTAATATATGGTATAACCTCTAGCTTCACATTGTTGAACAGCTACTTTTTAGGGCAACCTTTTTACTATCATTCATCAAGTAAAATTCCATCAAGTCCCATTAAAAGCTCCTGAAATGTTGCTGTAGATTGAGAAGGATCCTCATGACGCTCTGCAAAATCCAGTTTTGCTTCCAGTATCTTTATCCTCAACAACAAAAGTTTGCAATTTGGGCAGTTTGCTGCAAGCTCACTAGAACCTTTTCCTACAGAGGAAGGTCCTGGCGAAGAACTTGAACAAACAGAAATTCCTGCATTTGAAAGTTTCATTTTTTTCACGTCCTTTGTTTGCACAAATTCCGCATAGCCACATACATCAAAGGGGCATTTGTAGGATACACCCTTCTTATTTTTACGTGCAATACAGAGGCCCCGACCACATGAACAAGGACGGAGCTCGTCCTGCCATATAAAATACCCGCATCCAAAATCTGGTGGCTGTTACAGATTAAGAAAATTGTAAGAATCGTATTTTTAACAACCAAAATATTAAAGAACAGATTAATATATATATAAATAACAAACTTCTGATTGTTCACCTGTGCAAGAGGACATCCATAGTAGCTTCGACCTTTGTGTTCTTTAGAAGTTGCTTCATTCAGCTTTACATAGCCATTTCCACAGCATGAAAAAGCATATGGCTCCATCTGCAATATACCACAAAACTAATGGCTATAGTAGCTGCTATACAAAGATGGAAGGGATATCTGATGAACAAGGCATTAAAGTCAATTCTCTCTTTGGTAGGCGTATTGAACCAAAAAACGAACTTTCATTTAGGTACACAGTTCTCTGTTTGGTATCCCTTTTGAAAGTGAGATATTGTTCAGACAAATAAACGAAATTATACTAGCACAATGTAGCATCCAAAACCTTGAGGCAATAGCATACATGGAGGTAGTCCAATTTAAGTAGATAGTTCAAATAGTAAGTTGTAATCATGATATACAATCACCATGAATATACATAATTAAGGACCTTGGAATGCATCATTTTCAGAAAATTACTCAGACAACATTGTTAATTGACTCATTGTTGTTGCTTGATGGTTATTAATGGCAGATTGTCTCTCTAATGTGGCTTTAAACTTCAAATTTGTACACTGAAATTATGTTATGGTCAAATTCGTGGTGTGGTTATTCATAGATAGCAATTATGAAACAAAGCATCAATATCACAGTCTAATATAACAGTCAGTCTAATATTACAGTCTGAACATATAACAAGCAGTTAGATTTTTGAAATAGCCACTCGGAGCATCGAGGACCGTGCAGTGCGGGTACGGTAAAGTGCAGGAGGTGTGGAAAGATAGGTCATATGGGGAAGGACTGCAGGAGCAAAGAAGCAATCTGTTACAATTGTCAAGAGATGGGGCACATGGCTGCCCAGTGTACAAAGCCGAAAGAGGTAAAGGATGCGGAGATGGAGGTTGAGATTCCAACGGCGAAGGCAAGAGCATTCGATATGTAGGCGCATATCGGCAAGGAGTAATTTTGAGGTGAGTTTTAGAATCTTTTAGTTAACTCTTTAGATGCTTAATGATGAATAGTGCCTATAGAATGTGGATTAGATGTAGTAATTTTGATGAGTTTAAATGAATGTTCGGGAGACGAATAGTGGATGACTATCTCAACTCTAGCTATAGCAATCCTTAATTGCCTAAAATCATCGAATTTCCATGCTCACTACTGAATCTCCTCAGTAAGACACTATTCTCACGGAATCGCTTTAAAACTACCACCTTTCGATTTCTCGCATTAGAATGTTTTACAAAATAATTAAAATTATGTTGGCCAGACATAACTTTTTATATAAATGGTAATGGGAAGCTGGACTAAAAAGCCCATTTAGTGAATAAGAGAGAAAACAGACTTTTGAAGTCTGTGTGTGCACGTGCATGCGTAGGGGTGTGGGAGACATCCAGTCGAATGCAGCAAAAGAGGTATGGCTTGTCCTACCAACTTTGTATTGGTAACTTCATACCTTGGTAACATCATTTCATAGTTTGTGTGTGTGTGTTTGAAAGTGTTTTGAGTTTTCCTTGTTAACCGAGAGACAAGAGTCAAGGAGGAGGTCTTGGATCATCATTTCTGAGTTGTAATCTTGGTGCCATTGTTTTGCACAAATTCGTCAAGAGCATCAGGATTGACTCCGTATGCTAATTGACGAATTGACGAAGTACACTTCATCAATGGAGAAATACCAAGTAAGCCCGTACAACTAGGAGTTTGTTGGAAATAAGGTGAATGATCGGTTACCTCTCGAACAATTCGTGTGAATAGTCTTCGGGTCATTCGGAAACGATCATGGAATGCTTGATCGCCGTAGATTGGGGTCTCGCAGAAGTAAGCAGCAACTAAACGGTTATGAGCACCCAAACGATCTCGAACAATTTGGTTTCGTGAGACTTTTTGTGATGCCTGAAAAACCTCCCAACACTCTTCTGCAAACATCATAAAATTGCTACTAACTTCATTTTCATCATCCGAGGACGAATCGGAAAAGAATATCTCGTAAGAATCCATAGTGTGAAAAAATTTAGAGAATGTGTGAAAAATAATGAAGTGTGAGATTTTGATTAGAGAATTGTGATAGAGTTTGGTGTAGTGAAGTGTGTTGAATATGTGTATGTATTTATAGTGGTTTGAAAGATTTTTTTTTTTTTTTTTTTTTTTTTTTTTTTTGTATCATGTTTACGTTACAAAATATGGGGCAATATTCCTTTTCAAACCGATCGGCCTAGCGACCAAGTTGATGAGATCGATTTAGTCGATCGACTCCCTACAAGAGGGAAATCGATCGTGCAACTCGATCGAGCATAGGGGGATCGAGTCTTCTGTGGCAAGCCTTACATCTATCGTAAGTAAGACTATATTAAGTAACTCTTTGTTGGTTGAAATGCTCAGTTCATAGTTTTTCTTTCTCTGGAGGAGACTTGACTGGCTTTGATAGATTTGAGTTGTTACATTTATCGTAAGTAAGACTATATACATTCATGAAAAATGGAGTAAGTAGGAGCGAAGCAAGGAATTTTTGCTCGAAGGGCACTTTGATAAAATTTTGAAACTACACTATAAATAGGTTCTTGGGGCATATTACAAAAAACGCTAAATTTTTTCAAAATTTTATACTATAATTTTTTTCTCTAAATATATCCGCCCATGACGGTAAGCCATGGTTGATTTGGCCATCTATATTCAATACCAACCAATTTACACCCCACAAATAGCATGTAATTGTTAAAATAAGGATTAAGCTATATCTTCAGTTCTATAAGAATGTTTAAAGATGAACCTTTGTCAACTGCAGCTTACTCACGACATCGTTATTTTATCTACGTATTACCGCCACTATGACGCATAAAGAAAATAATACTACAGTTTCCAAATATGAATGATACAACACCCCATTATTACACGAGCTATATGCTAAAAAAATGTGCAATTCACAACTCAGCCATATATTGTTGTCTTGCAAAGGTATACATATAGTGGCAGATAATTTGGTCATATCTTCCTGTACAAGGTTGGCATAAGTGAAATATGATCTTCAAGGAGCTTTGAGAGGGAGAAATTTCCTCGTATTGAATGGCAGAGAGCAAGTTGAACACTGCATTAACATCCATATCAAACCTCCATTTATAGCCCAAGAAGTATGCCGGACCAACTATACTCGAAAGAGGCTGTTTGTTTGAAAAAACTCGGCGACCGTATAACAAATTGTTGCTTATAGTTGCAGACTTTATGAACCTGTACACCAGCTTACGTAGCTACAACAAACCCGTGTCATCCAGAATTCATTCCTTGAGCCTATTTGCTTTATCAGACAAAACCAAAAATAAAAAATAAATAAATAAATAAATAAATAAAAATAAATAAATAAAATACATGACTGCTGTATTTCATCACAATTTACAGTAACATGGTGATATATCATAGCAAAATACAGTATGCTGCTATATGGCTTATCACATAGAATAGGATCAAAACACCCTCTTACAGCTTATCGCATAAAATAAGCTCAAAACACACTTTTACATAACAGTAACTATCCAAAAGGGTAGTAGCCCTGGGATTAGTCGGCTCGCAATGTCGAGTCGGAAACCCAGGTATACCAAAAAAAAAAAGCAAATTTTATTACGAACAAAATGCAAATTTTGGTTTACAGAAAGGTGGTTCTGTTTTAAGAAGTAATCAATTTTGACTGATAAAAATTCTTTTAGAGGAACCATCAGAAACCAAATATATATCCCCAGCAGCTAATTAAAGCTGTACGGTCGGCATCATGGTTTGATCTCTTATTAAGAGATCCCATCATCTGGATCCTCATCCATAACTGTAGTATTATAAATTAACTGAACAAAAAACCAACTTTGAAATTAAAAAATATAAAAAGCGCTCAGAAATAATATATGGGTTGGAGAAAGTTTATCGATCACAATGAATCAGAGTGGTGCATGACTTTCCTAGGTTCTCATCACTGCCCATTTTGACATTTAAAACGGGTGCATAAAAATACAATTAAAAGTTATAAATTAAAACCAGAAATATAGACCATAGTAGCAAACTGTGTCGAAAACTTGTTATCATAACTATTTGCCCCATGAAACGAGCTGAGATATATACAACATAAATGAAGACAAGGTTACTATACCATATTGTTCATGAGTACTGAAGTCATCACGCTACTGCATCCATTCATATCATGCCAGATTACATCAGCAGCAGCGACCTGAAGACATAACAGAGTAATGTTGAGTTAAAATCCAGAGAGCTACAAAGAGTACAAAAACAATCAAGTGTCGGAAAAGCAAGCATACAAAGGACATAATTACATTTATAGGCTAAAGTGACTCGACTGCCTACACTGATTTATCAACTTCATAAATAAAAGCGAAAATTACCAAAGTGGACAGATAGGGACTTGTTTTACAAATCGAAGACGCATTTCTTAAGAGTGGGTGTATCACGAACATAAAAGGGGGTATCACGAAATGCACATATCCCCCTCCTAGTGCCAAGATGTGCTACTTAAATTCTTTATAACCCGGCAACATTTTAAGAGTGGGTCCCACACCTGCAACTTTTTTATAGCCGACAGGCATTTCGTGATGTGGGAACGAGCAAAATGGTGGGGCAACAATAGATGTAGGTTCAAGAAACAATGACCATATAGCTCATAGTTCCTTAACTTCAAACTAATTTCAAAAGATTAATAACCAATAATCAATCTGATTAACAAGTTCAAAACCATTGTTATACGCCCCTGTCTGAACCAAACGGAGATCAATCCCAAACATTCAGTTATTCGAGGGCAATTTCAAACACTTAAACAAACATGCAAACACACACATAAACAATATTAATTGCATCAGCATATAACATATCTTAGCATTTTGTCACCTTAAACGAACATGAGTTACATTTTTCTGAATATGAAAAAGAAAATTGTGTCCGCTACTTATTCATGGATGTTTGATAGTAAAACAAACACCCGTTGAACAAATCGCGGATGTTTTAACTACAAATTAAAAAGGTAATCAATGAAGATAAAACTTTTTAATTAGTACAAATAACAAGTTAGATATCAGCCTCTTAACTAAGCTCAATATGAAATCCTAAAAAGCATTCATACGGCTACTCTTTGAGGCATTTATTTGAGTTAACAAAACAATAGAATTAACAGCAAAAAGTTTTAATATGACATTGTTATTGAGAATAGAAAGGGGATTATCGGCTCATAATGATTAACATAACCAAAAAATCAACTACATCAACATCATGTGGCCCAAGAAAGATAAAGATACACTCGAATATCTTCCATAATTATCTCGTAATTTTAGGGAAGTATATCCTTTCCTATTCTTGCGCGAATCCACATCTTAATTAGATTTGGATTCGGTTTGGGTTGACTATGTCTTAGTGAAACCGCCTGCACATAGGCCCAGTGGGCTAATGCGCAGTATTTGGGCCGCAATAGTATGGGCCGGAGCGACAATGCGCACTCGGGAAGTCCGACTGACCACTATACGTCATCATTTTGTTAAATTTCTGGCAAGAAGAAAGTGTTGTTGCTGAGGAGAAGGTTGTTTTTGAATGGTGACGAGTCGCAAATGCATCATCTGAATCGGTTGTTACTGAAGTAAATGAAGGTGGTGATGTTAGTGAGATTTCTCGTAATAATCAATATATTATTGTTCAGTAGATTGATTATTATGATAAATTTTCCCCAACATCGCCACCTTCATTTACTTCAGTAACAACCGATTCAGATGATGCATTTGCGACTCGTCAGCATTTCAAAAACAACCTTGGCCTCAGCAACAACACTTTCTTCTTGCCAGAAATTTAACAAAAAAAATGTAAAATAATTAAATGAGTAGAAATAGAAAAAATAATAACCTAAAATAATATATAGAACTATTGATCGCAGAGGGTTGGTTGTAGAGTCGGAAGTTTGTCCTCTTTGTGAGGCGGCGACGGAGACCTCGCAACATTTGTTTTTTCAATGTTCCATTGCGATGGATATTTTCCGTAGGATATGTAGATGGTAGGAGTTAGACGTCCAAATCTTGTCTTCTTTTTCGGATTGGAAGGATTGGATGTTGTCTATTCGGCGTTCATCTTCTTCAAAAGGGCTGCTGGAAGGTGTTTTGTATGTGGCTTGGTGGTATATTTGGATGTTCCGGAATCGGACTATCTTTGATCGTTCTCCCCCCACGTCAGTCACTTATGTTCGATGATATAGTTTCCTTTTCTTTTAATTGGGCTGCTAGTAGATGTAAGAAGGTGATTTCGTGGGAGAATTGGCTTAAAACCCTCATTTGATTTCTTTGTAATGTTTTGGTTTCTAGCTCCTTGCTAGCCTTTTTTCTAATAAAAGTTGCCGTTCAAAAAAAAACTTGAATCGACTTCTTTCTCCCTGAAAAACCTTAAAAAGAATAAAAGAGTGGTTGTCATCAGTTGTGACACGTTTCATTTTCATTGTAACGGGTATGTGCATGTTCTCTAGAATCACAACATACATGTCCTCTCAATATGACTCCCAACCAAGTGAAAGTGGGGTAACATCAAAACACATTAAATATGATTGATTGCTTTTTGCTAGCACGTCCACTCAAAAACCTATAACAAAGTGAAGGAGGGCCTGCCAGCGAGAGGGATATGGTGGTCGAAGAACTCGAAACAACGATTCACACACTGCATGAATATCTTTCAACATGCTAGAGTAAAGATGGTTGGCTTTAATATCCGAATCAAAGGAGTTATTGTGACTATTTTTACTACCCCAAATAGATGATAAAATAGAATAGGGATGATCTTCTTAGGAAAATTAGTTATAATGATCATTCACTTTCACGCCATGAGGAATAATTCAATAGTATGCAAAGATAGATGGTGGTGGTGAAAACTTTATTCTTGCATGAGAGCTTTAATTTATACATTGAGCTTGTTATCTACGTTAATTCACACAAAATGCAAATAATAAGACATCAAAGTGGGTTCATAAATAACTCTACCATTATAAGAGTATGATTCAATAAAGATCAAATTAAATCAATAATCACATGAGACAATATTGTCATTGACAAATGAATCAAAGTTCCTTTGTGTTCCCAAAAAATACAAGTTACTAGGAACGGGATTCTTACAGTAGCTAGTTATGATGATCGATCACATTCACGCCTTGAGTAATGTGGCAATAGTATGCAAACATAGATGTTGGTGGTGAAGACTTATGTTCTTTCATTAGAGAGCATGCATGACTATCAATACACGAGTATATATGCATGTCTTATTGAATGTTTCAATAGTTACATTTAATGCTATTTCATACATGAATGCTAAGTACGTTGCGAGTTTGTGTGTTAATAGATACCATATTATCAAAGGTAATTAATTAACTTTTAACTAACGCTTTTCATACCTTTAGTTCTATTATATATCTACGAGGCCTAGCATAAAATGCAAATAGCAGGACAATGGATTGAACGCATAAATTATTGCTTTAACACCACTTCGCATCTCTCTCATGTGTCTCCCCACCCCACGTGTTTCTCAAATATTGTAATTACCTCCCACATCATCATCCGCAGATTTAGAAAACACACACACAAATCAAAGGATGGGAGTTTAATATGTTTTAGGTTTATTTTAACAATGCTTCGAGTAATTAAGATTAGAAAATTAGCATAAAACTCTTGAATTTTACATATTTAACAGAGACCCAGCCAATCCGGTCACAACACATAACACTGCCAACACAACAGAGGCCGAACTAAACCCACATGATTAGGAATTGAATTGATCGTTGTCAATGACATTATTGTCTCATTTGATTCTTGATTTAATTTGATCTATATTGAACCATACTCTTATAATGGTAGAGTTATTTATGAACCCACTCCAGTGTCTTAGGGTGCGTTTGGTATGCTGCGAGGAATGACAATGGGAATGAGTTTGATAGTAGTGGTGGGTCCCTCAACTATGAAAGAATCCATTCCTCCCCATTCCCCCCTCTCTAGCCATATATGGAGTATGGAAAATATGTGACTTTCATAGTCATAGTAGTAGGCCCAACAGTCTTAAACAAACACTTGCAATGACTATCAAAGTCATTGTTTCATTCCCTTAGTACCATACCAAACGTGCCCTTAGTATTTGCATTTTATGTGAATTAACGTAGATAATAAGCTAAAGGTATAAAATTAAAGCTCTCATGCAAGAATAAAGTCACCATTTATATTTGCACCTAAAGACCCAGTTCACAATGAAATAACCCTTTTCCAAAACAGATAACTAATACAAATTTGAGGGACCAATCTTGTAATGAAGATCAGGGGCCAAAAATGACAAACCCCCAAAACTATTAAACTCAACACGAAAACGTAATAACTCGAGTTTTAGGCCACGAAAATCGTTCAAACTAGTTTCATTGTTCTAAGTGTAAAAAGTTGAGTGTGACGAATCTAGACAACTATACGCTATTTAACTTAGGAAGGGCATAAATAAGCTGGGAAAAACGAGGTCTGAAAGAAATTGATGAAGACGGTAGAGTAAAGCTGAAAACGAAGAGCAAAAATAAGCTGGTATAAACTTGCTAAACGGCCCAAATAAGTGGTTAAGTAAAACACGAATGCATATATCAAAGACAAGACAACGAGAGCACAATTGGTTAGGGGTGGGATGGGCTGTGTGCGTTCCACCAGAAAGGAGGAGGTCAAGGGTTCAAATCCCCCAACCCTGCCCTTTTTATTTTAGATTTAGATTTTTGAAAAGCTTATTATCTAGCTAAGTGAAAACAAAATTTGTAGATTAAGTTTTACACTAACAGCTTAAATCCCTTAAACTCTGAACTAAAATTTGACAGTTGAACTAAAAGACGTATGATCCTATCATTTTGAAAACAGCTTAACAAGTGACTTTCCCAAAAATTAAGCAAATCAATTAAGCTTCAGACTCTCAAGACTAAAATCAGTTAAACTTCAAAGGCAGGACAAAAATTAATCAAAAACAAACTCTAAAACTTACTATTATAAACACTGTGTGATCTGATAATACACACAGCAGCAACTTAAGTGAAAAAACCCAATCTTACCCTGTTTGACTAATCTAAAGAATACACATAGAACTATAGACAAGCAATTCTACACAATTGGCAGACCAACCATCTTAAAAGCATTTCCTGCAAATTCTAAGAATACACATAGAACTATTGTGTACTGGACGAGGAAGCACCACGGCCACGGCCACCTCCACGGGTAGGCTCTGTCTCAAGGCGAGACTTTGTCTTCGGAATTGGGGGGGGGGGGGTAAATATCACTGTCTTTCGCTTCAATCTTTGACCCCTCCTTAGTTGAACTTCAGTCGCAACATCATGTTCAGCTTCATCTTCTGTTTCTAGAGTGTTTGCAACATTCTCAGCTTCATCACTCTCAGATTGTTCTGTTTCTGGATTGTTTGCAGCACTCTCAGCTTCATCACTCTCTTGTTCTGTTTCTGAATCTTTTGCATTTGACAAAGATAAGCCCTTCATCTTTGTCGTCACAGTACAGCAATCGGGGCACGGGTCAATCTGAAAAACAAAAGGACAATGATAATTAGAATCGGGATTTACTCGGTGTGGGCATACAAAAATGTGTGCATACTTACATCCTCCGTGACCAGACAAAGGAGCGAGTCCCCTAAATCTACCCTTTTTGCGTCATACTTCTCAATAGGCATCAGATGATCCAATATCTTGGGCCTTATCTTCTGTATTCGCTCAAATGAAACAGCCTACCACAATATATGTTCCTTATCGATATTTGATAAAAGTTGATTTAAGAAAAATTGAGATCGAATAAAACATACCTCTAAAACAGGAGCACAGCCAGTGAAAGAATGCCGAGTACGTCGACCTTTATCCCACCATTCACGGCAACTCTTCATAGCATCATGGAGATGCTCGGCTGTCGCCTGGGGCCAATTGACGGACCAACATTTTTTCAGATCCACGACCAAACGCCACGTCTCCCTCCTTGCCTTTTGCGGGTTTCTGGAACATTTAAGAAATCTTTCAATCAAGTAATAAGTCATGAGCTGTTTGAACTGTGTCTTTCGCTCTTCACTGGCCACATTCATTCCTTTCAATATAGTGACAATGTCAGCGATTTGCAGACTTGGAGAAACATCAGGAACCTCGGTTTGAAGATCAGCAATGAATCCGGGAAATGCCTTAGAGTATTTACTGCATTCCTTTTCATACTCATTATAATCTAAACCAGTATCCTCCATCCCAAGCACTCTGGCTACTTCTTTGCTACAGAAAGAAAAAGGTGTATGCTCGTTCAGATAACAAAGCCTCTCTGAAGCGTCATAGACTCTGCACAAAGCTTGCACGTAGAGTGCTGACGACTCTCTGATATGGGTAACTGATGCAAGACTTTTGAAAGGCGAGTCTTTCATCAGCTCCACCTTTTCATTAGCTAGCACCAACCCAGCAATTTTCTTTACAGATGTCATTAATTTTATTTGTTGTGCTATTGCAGGCTGAAAAAGGAAAAATCGAACTGATATTAGAGAGTAAAAGTACCTCGAATATTCAAATAAACTCTAAACCCTGATATATATAGTAATTAGGGGGGTGTTTGCTTCGGAAACATAAGCCTATTTGGGCTTATATTTCATAAGCCACAATTTTTTGGCTTATTTTGAGACTTGGGGGTTTATAAATTTATTATATCATAATAAAGTTATGTAAGCCTCCGATTCTGAAAATAAACCAAAAAATTAGGGCTTATGAAATATAAGCCTAATCAAATTTGATCTCGGCTTATATTTCATAGGCCCAAATTTTCTGGCTTGTTTTAAAACTTATTAAGGTTTGGTGCAACCACGCGTGCTTTCTAGATTGGAAGGATCTAGAACCATTACCTTCTTCTCCTTGATACTTTTCCAGAATTGTTGTGCGGTGGAGGAAAAAACTGAAGCAGGAAAAAACTTATTAAGCTTCAGTTTTTTCCTCCACCGCACAACAATTCTGGAAAAGTATCAAGGAGAAGAAGGTAAAAAACTTATTAAGCTTCAGTTTTTTCCCCCAAGTCTCAAAATAAGCCAAAAAATTGTGGCTTATGAAATATAAGCCCAAATAGGCTTATGTTTCCGAAGCAAACACCCCCCTAATTACTATATATATCAGGGTTTAGAGTTTATTTGAATATTCGAGGTACTTTTACTCTCTAATATCAGTTCGATTTTTCCTTTTTCAGCCTGCAACAGCACAACAAATAAAATTAATGACATCTGTAAAGAAAATTGATGGGTTGGTGCTAGCTAATGAAAAGGTGGAGCTGATGAAAGACTCGCCTTTCAAAAGTCTTGCATCAGTTACCCATATCAGAGAGTCGTCAGCACTCTACGTGCAAGCTTTGTGCAGAGTCTATGACGCTTCAGAGAGGCTTTGTTATCTGAACGAGCATACTCCTTTTTCTTTCTGTAGCAAAGAAGTAGCCAGAGTGCTTGGGATGGAGGATACTGGTTTAGATTATAATGAGTATGAAAAGGAATGCGGTAAATACTCTAAGGCATTTCCCGAATTCACTGCTGATCTTCAAACCGAGGTTCCCATGTTTCTCCAAGTCTGCAAATCGCTGACATTGTCACTATATTGAAAGGAATGAGTGTGGCCAGTGAAGAGGGAAAGACACAGTTCAAACAGCTCATGACTTATTACTTGATTGAAAGATTTCTTAAATGTTCCAGATACCCGCAAAAGGCAAGGAGGGAGACGTGGCGTTTGGTCGTGGATCTGAAAAAATGTTGGTCCGTCAATTGGCCCCAGGCGACAGCCGAGCATCTCCATGATGCTATGAAGAGTTGCCGTGAATGGTGGGATAAAGGTCGACGTACTCAGCATTCTTTCACTGGCTGTGCTCCTGTTTTAGAGGTATGTTTTATTCGATCTCAATTTTTCTTAAATCAACTTTTATCAAATATCGATAGGAACATATATTGTGGTAGGCTGTTTCATTTGAGCGAATAGAGAAGATAAGGCCCAAGATATTGGATCATCTGATGCCTATTGAGAAGTTTGAAGCAAAAAGGGTAGATTTAGGGGACTCGCTCCTCTGTCTGGTCACGGAGGATGTAAGTATGCACACATTTTTGTATGCCCACACTGAGTAAATCCCGATTCTAATTATCATTGTCCTTTTGTTTTTCAGATTGACCTGTGCCCCGATTGCTGTACTGTGACGACAAAGATGAAGGGCTTATCTTTGTCAAATGCAAAAGATTCAGAAACAGAACAAGAGAGTGATGAAGCTGAGAGTGCTGCAAACAATCCAGAGAACAATCTGAGAGTGATGAAGCTGAGAATGTTGCAAACACTCTAGAAACACAAGATGAAGCTGAACATGATATTGTGACTGAAGTTCAACTAAGGAGGGGTCAAAGATTGAAGCGAAAGACAGTGATATTTACCCCCCCCCCCCCCCAATTCCGAAGACAAAGTCTCGCCTTGAGACAGAGCCTACCCGTGGAGGTGGCCGTGGCCGTGGTGCTTCCTCGTCCAGTACACAATAGTTCTATGTGTATTCTTAGAATTTGCAGGAAATGCTTTTAAGATGGTTGGTCTGCCAATTGTGTAGAATTGCTTGTCTGGATACAATAGTTCTATGTGTATTCTTAGATTAGTCAAACAGGGTAAGATTGGGTTTTTTCACTTAAGTTGCTGCTGTGTGTATTATCAGATCACACAGTGTTTATAATAGTAAGTTTTAGAGTTTGTTTTTGATTAATTTTTGTCCTGCCTTTGAAGTTTAACTGATTTTAGTCTTGAGAGTCTGAAGCTTAATTGATTTGCTTAATTTTTGGGTCCAAAGTCACTTGTTAAGCTGTTTTCAAAATGATAGGATCATACGTCTTTTAGTTCAACTGTCAAATTTTAGTTCAGAGTTTAAGGGATTTAAGCTGTTAGTGTAAAACTTAATCTACAAATTTTGTTTTCACTTAGCTAGATAATAAGCTTTTCAAAAAATCTAAATCTAAAATAAAAAGGGCAGGGTTGGGGGATTCGAACCCTTGACCTCCTCCTTTCTGGTGGAACGCACACAGCCCATCCCACCCCTAACCAATTGTGCTCTCGTTGTCTTGTCTTTGATATATGCATTCGTGTTTTACTTAACCACTTATTTGGGCCGTTTAGCAAGTTTATACCAGCTTATTTTTGCTCTTCGTTTTCAGCTTTACTCTACCGTCTTCATCAATTTCTTTCAGACCTCGTTTTTCCCATCTTATTTATGCCCTTCCTAAGTTAAATAGCGTATAGTTGTCTAGATTCGTCACACTCAACTTTTTACACTTAGAACAATGAAACTAGTTTGAACGATTTTCGTGGCCTAAAACTCGAGTTATTACGTTTTCGTGTTGAGTTTAATAGTTTTGGGGGTTTGTCATTTTTGGCCCCTGATCTTCATTACAAGATTGGTCCCTCAAATTTGTATTAGTTATCTGTTTTGGAAAAGGGTTATTTCATTGTGAACTGGGTCTTTAGGTGCAAATATAAATGGTGACTTTATTCTTGCATGAGAGCTTTAATTTTATACCTTTAGCTTGTTATCTACGTTAATTCACATAAAATGCAAATACTAAGGGCACGTTTGGTATGGTACTAAGGGAATGAAACAATGACTTTGATAGTCATTGCAAGTGTTTGTTTAAGACTGTTGGGCCTACTACTATGACTATGAAAGTCACATATTTTCCATACTCCATATATGGCTAGAGAGGGGGGAATGGGGAGGAATGGATTCTTTCATAGTTGAGGGACCCACCACTATTATCAAACTCATTC
This sequence comes from Artemisia tridentata subsp. tridentata, assembly GCA_021014915.2. Classification (NCBI taxonomy): domain Eukaryota; kingdom Viridiplantae; phylum Streptophyta; class Magnoliopsida; order Asterales; family Asteraceae; genus Artemisia; species Artemisia tridentata. The sequence continues at coordinate 14,802,354 of CP139509.1, forward strand.
CCATTGTCATTCCTCGCAGCATACCAAACGCACCCTAAGACACTGGAGTGGGTTCATAAATAACTCTACCATTATAAGAGTATGGTTCAATATAGATCAAATTAAATCAAGAATCAAATGAGACAATAATGTCATTGACAAGTGAATTGAAAATATACAAACTAAAAACCAAATCGAAAACGATCAATTCAATTTTGAATTCAATTCCTAATCATGTGGGTTTAGTTCGGCCTCTGTTGTGTTGGCAGTGTTATGTGTTGTGACCGGATTGGCTGGGTCTCTGTTAAATATGTAAAATTCAAGAGTTTTATGCTAATTTTCTAATCTTAATTACTCGAAGCATTGTTAAAATAAACCTAAAACATATTAAACTCCCATCCTTTGATTTGTGTGTGTGTTTTCTAAATCTGCGGATGATGATGTGGGAGGTAATTACAATATTTGAGAAACACGTGGGGTGGGGAGACACATGAGAGAGATGCGAAGTGGTGTTAAAGCAATAATTTATGCGTTCAATCCATTGTCCTGCTATTTGCATTTTATGCTAGGCCTCGTAGATATATAATAGAACTAAAGGTATGAAAAGCGTTAGTTAAAAGTTAATTAATTACCTTTGATAATATGGTATCTATTAACACACAAACTCGCAACGTACTTAGCATTCATGTATGAAATAGCATTAAATGTAACTATTGAAACATTCAATAAGACATGCATATATACTCGTGTATTGATAGTCATGCATGCTCTCTAATGAAAGAACATAAGTCTTCACCACCAACATCTATGTTTGCATACTATTGCCACATTACTCAAGGCGTGAATGTGATCGATCATCATAACTAGCTACTGTAAGAATCCCGTTCCTAGTAACTTGTATTTTTTGGGAACACAAAGGAACTTTGATTCATTTGTCAATGACAATATTGTCTCATGTGATTATTGATTTAATTTGATCTTTATTGAATCATACTCTTATAATGGTAGAGTTATTTATGAACCCACTTTGATGTCTTATTATTTGCATTTTGTGTGAATTAACGTAGATAACAAGCTCAATGTATAAATTAAAGCTCTCATGCAAGAATAAAGTTTTCACCACCACCATCTATCTTTGCATACTATTGAATTATTCCTCATGGCGTGAAAGTGAATGATCATTATAACTAATTTTCCTAAGAAGATCATCCCTATTCTATTTTATCATCTATTTGGGGTAGTAAAAATAGTCACAATAACTCCTTTGATTCGGATATTAAAGCCAACCATCTTTACTCTAGCATGTTGAAAGATATTCATGCAGTGTGTGAATCGTTGTTTCGAGTTCTTCGACCACCATATCCCTCTCGCTGGCAGGCCCTCCTTCACTTTGTTATAGGTTTTTGAGTGGACGTGCTAGCAAAAAGCAATCAATCATATTTAATGTGTTTTGATGTTACCCCACTTTCACTTGGTTGGGAGTCATATTGAGAGGACATGTATGTTGTGATTCTAGAGAACATGCACATACCCGTTACAATGAAAATGAAACGTGTCACAACTGATGACAACCACTCTTTTATTCTTTTTAAGGTTTTTCAGGGGATTATCGGATCATACCTTATTCAAGCTAGCAGTACCTTGTTCTACATCAGCAGTACCATGATGATACTAGCAGCAGTATGAACTGCATCAGCAGTACCATCATATATACTAGCAGCAGAACAACATAACCACATAATATGAGTTAGGGTGTTCATTGACCTAAATTTTCCAACAGATGATACTGTCATACGTCGTCTGGAAGGTGTTGCTCATCTTCCTCGCGTCGCTTTGACATGTATTGATCAGGAAGCGTGCGTAACTAATGCATCTCAAAGCTTGTGGGAAAAGTTAATTCAGAGAACCTTATCTTCGCCACACAGCTAAACTTGCAAATATTCAACAGGGTAGGTATTTTCTTCATATTTTATCAATGCTTTACTATCTTTAGGATGATCACATGTTTATTGATGCACTGATCATCATAATATGTTAAAACTGAATTATGTGACAATGTAAGTGTATCGGATTGTTGATCTATGCAAGAAGTGATGGGTTCAGAATGTAGTCTTGACTTATTTCGAGGGCTCGAATACGGTTCACCGGAAATGCAATGAATCCATATGTTGGTCTTTTCAAGAAATGAATACTATTTTGGAAGTACTCATGTTGATCGGGTACTCATTTGAACATGTTTGACCAGATAAAGTCATTTGGATTGAATTTTTGATCTACTAATGTTTGTAGGTTGCTCGACTACCGGTCATGACCTACACATCAGACGATGTTTTGGTGATTTGTCCTCCCAGTCAAGCTCAGCTAGATTTTGCTGAAAAACCTCGAGCTGTGAGACAGGTCGAGATATTAAAGGAAGCATCTGGGGTCTACAAGAAGGTCAAACGGGTCAAGCAGCTTAAGAGGAAGAAGTGAGGCTTGTTATGGTTGGTCTGGTTTTGATTCTTTTATGAGAGGATACTTCTTAATACTCTAATGTCCTGGTTGGTCTGGTTTTGACTCTTTTATGAGAGGATACTTTTGTTCTTAAGAGTGGAGTAGATATTACATGCCATTAAGAACAAAAGTATCCTCTCATAAAAGAGTCAAAACCAGACCAACCAGGACATTAGAGTATTAAGAAGTATCCTCTCATAAAAGAGTCAAAACCAGACCAACCATAACAAGCCTCACTTCTTCCTCTTAAGCTGCTTGACCCGTTTGACCTTCTTGTAGACCCCAGATGCTTCCTTTAATATCTCGGCTTGTCTCACAGCTCGAGGTTAATCTAGCTGAGCTTGACTGGGAGGACAAATCACCAAAACATCGTATGATGTGTAGGTCATGACCGATAGTCGAGCAACCTACAAACATTAAACGAAAAAACAAGTATTAGTAGATCAAAAATTCAATCCAAATGACTTTATCTGGTCAAACATGTTCAAATGAGTACTCGATCAACATGAGTACTTCCAAAATAGTATTCATTTCTTGCAAAGACCAACATATGGATTCATTGCATTTCCGGTGAACCGTATTCGAGCCCTCGAAATAAGTCAAGACTACATTCTGAACCCATCACTTCTTGCATAGATCAACAATCCGATACACTTACATTGTCACATAATTCAATTTTAACATATTATGATGATCAGTGCATCAATAAACATGTGATCATCCTAAAGATAGTAAAGCATTGATAAAATATGAAGAAAATACCTACCCTGTTGAATATTTGCAAGTTTAGCTGTGTGGCGAAGATAAGGTTCTCTGAATTAACTTTTCCCACAAGCTTTGAGATGCATTTGGTATATGCTTAAACATATACCTTTTCTTGACCAAATTAAGTCCAAAACGACCAAAAACTAACCAAAATGCCAAAGATATTTGTGTTTTTGTGTTTGTTTATTTGCAGGTACGGATATTTAGAAATATGGATAAAATCAAGCAAAAACTGGGAAAACGAGCACGAGATTTGGAAAAGGTCAAAAGCTGAAGCCGGGGAAGCAAATGATCAAGGTTTATGCTCAAAATGTCAGATTTGATCCTCAAAGAATCAAAGAATTACACTAATGGTCCTTGTCAAATCCATTTCTTAATATCTGAATTCTATAGACCAACAACCCATCCCATTATAAAAACCAAACCCATTAGCCCAATTAAAACCCACCAGCCCTTATTGCAATAACCCAGTCCACCACTTACACCCATAACCCGACCCTATTTCATTATTATAACCCGAGGTCATCCCCAAAGTTATTACCAGTCAAACAATACCCTAACACCGCCAAAACACCGTTTTTACTGTGCATCTCCCCGATCTCCATTTTTACCCCAATTACCCGTACTTTAATTCTTCTAGAAGGGCTGACGCACGTGTCAGAGGATGCTGACACCAAGGGAATGCCAGCATGGCAGTTTGGAGTAATCTTATTGGTCCGAACACATTACAAAGTTGATCAAGGGCTGTAATCGAAAGATTGGAGAGCAAGCTGAGATCAATGGCCAAGATTGAGCTTCTGGATCCTTCTCCTCACCTCCTCAGTGGCTATAAATAACCCTCCTCTCACAATTTGAAGCAAGTTAGATAGTTAGTTAGATATTAGGTTTAGGAGTAGATTAATGTAGCTTAATTTAGTGGTTCTGCTTATTGTATTTTCTTATTCATTTTCAGAAATATTGTACTCGAATTTCGTTTTCTATTAAAAGTCAAATTTTAGTCAAAGTTGTTATTTAGTTTCTTATTGTTCTGATTTTAGAGTTAATTCTAAATGTTTCTGCTTTATAGATCTTAAAATTGGGTATTGATTTTGGTTTACTTAATGTTTTCACTTAATTCTCATCTTCACTCAAAACAGTCAAACGGGTCATTTGGGGTTTTTCACTATTCATTTGCAGGCTTCTTAAATTTGATCTTGATTATCTCATCATATAGTAGTTTTTGTTAGATGCTAGTTGCTTGTTTCCACAGATTTGAGGAACTTTAGTCTGCTAGTGCATACATAGGTTGTAAACTGCTCACATAAGCCTCCATAAGCTTTTAGCCTTTTTAGCACTTGTCTGTAGTATTTTTAGATTACATTTGGTAACCTAAGTTTGCCCTGAACTCCTTGATTAGTACCCATTAGCCTAGAACAGGTTTGGTAGAAACCTGCATTTGCAGTCTGCACTAGTTTTCCCACCATATTCATAGCTCATTTTCTGATCATTCCCTTAAGCTTATTGTTTGATATTTGTTTTTTTTAATAGTTAGTAGTATAGTATTGTAGCTTATTATCTGGTATTGCACATTGTGGCTTATTTACTGGCTTATTTTGGGTCTGTAAGTTACCTCAGTAACCTTTGTTTCCCCTGCACCAGATTCTTGTTTCTTAGACCTTCTGATCTAAGGCCTAATTAAGCTAGCAATTGGCTATAGAATTTGGGCGTTTTCAGTTTTAGGATAGTCTCTAGTATAAGCTTCATTATCCTGCTTTTGTTTTTCCCAGATAAGCTCTCCCTTAGCTTCTAGATCAGCCGCAAGTTAGCTTATCTGTCATTTATTTCCGTCTCCATTTACAACTGCTTGTACTGCTTATCAGCTTATAGCTTGTGCTTGTTTCATCAATTTCAGCTGTTTTAAGTTTCCAGTAGTTTGATTAATCAGACTTGAGCTTTTGATAATTTTTGGATAGCTTTAGCTTATATTTAGCTTATTTTGCAACTGCTTATTTACTGTTACAGCTTATTTAGGCTTATTCACTTTCTGAAATTATTTTTCATTGATTAGAAATATAATTTTAGATTTACTCAGAATTTTCCAGATTTTTCCCATTTGTTTTAATATTTTTAAATCATTTAATTAGTTTCTTTTAGTTTTAAATTCATAAAAAATAAATAAAAAGTCAAAAAAATAAATTTCTTTTTTTCTAAAATTTTCTTTTAATATTTAGAATTTAGGAAAATTATTTTCATAATTTTAGGGCTTAGAATTTAGACAATCACTTTTATTTGCGTTTTTAAATTCATCGCGTAACGTTTTTTTTTAAATTTCGGTTTTCGATTTTTAGTTCACGTGCTTAGATTACTTGTACCCGTAGCTTTATTAGTTGTTTTTATTTGATATTTCATTGTTCGTAGCGTAGAAAAACCAAATATTCACTTGTTCACTCACATTCACGACACATATTCGACACCGATAACGAAAACTCGAATTCAACCTTCGTTGGGACACGACCCGGGGAAAACGCATTCGTTGAGTTTTCCTTTGGAATAAATATATACTAAAACGGATAAATCAGCATTCAATATCAGTTACGCATGCTTCCTGATCAATACATGTCAAAGCGACGCGAGGAAGATGAGCAACACCTTCCAGACGACGTATGACAGTATCATCCATGCACCTATAAAAAAAAAATTATTAGAACTTCCAGAAAAGCATACAATGAAAAGACAAAACAACAAGGACTTGTTAGTCTTCTGTCATGGGGATTGCAGCTCTGTGAAGGTTATCAAGAACTCATTGGAGGAATTCAGTAAGTTTTCTGGTCTCCAACCTAACATGCAACTCTATGAAGGACTTGTTAGTACTGTTTTCTTTAGTGGTTTGAGTGTCCCAGAACAGAATAATATTGTGCAAATCCTGCCATTTTCAATTGGTAAACTACCTGTTAGGTATTTGGGTGTCCCACTTATTACCAAACAGTTAAGTGTGACTAATTGTAAGCCTTTGATTGAGAAAGTTAAAAACAAGGTTAAAGATTGGAGGAATAGGGTTTTATCTTAGACAGGGAGAATGTAATTGATAGCCTCTATTATATCATCAATGCAAATTTACTGGGCTTCAGCTTTCTTGCTGCCCAAGACAGTCATCAAGGATATTAACAAACTGTTAAAAGGGTTCTTATGGAATCAGGGAGATTTGACCAAAGGCAGAGCTAAGGTTTCATGGGAAGGGGTATGTAAACCAAAAGATCAAGGTGTATTGGGCATAAAAAACTTGCATGTTTGGAATGAAGTGCTTATTATGAAACATTTGTGGAATGTGGCTGGTAAGAAAGACACCCTTTGGGTTAAGTGGATAAATGTAGAAAATTTAAAATGCAAAAATATATGGGAAGTCTCTTGGGATAATAATAGTAGCATTGGATGGAAGAATTTGTTGAGTTTAAGAGAAAAGATGAAGCAGCATGTGGTCTATAAGTTAGGAGATGGTCAAAATGTGTCAGCTTGGTATAATAAGTGGTGCTCAGAAGGTCCTCTTGGTAATTTTGTATCCACTAGGGAAATATATGATGCAAGACTGAGTATGACATGTAATGTTGCTAGCCATGTAAGAAATGGGAATTGGTGTTGGCCTGATGAGTGGAATATTAAGTTTCCCGTTCTGCAACAAATCCAGATACCAAGATTTAATGAAAGGGTATGTGATGAAGCAGTGTGGGTAACAAGAACAGGGAGACATACAAAGTTTATGACAAAAAATGTTTGGCAGGACATGTGTAGCAATGATCCTATAGTTAATTGGAAGTCTATAGTATGGTTCTCACAATGTGTTCCAAGACATTCATTTGTCCTGTGGTTGGCTATATTAGACAGATTGATGACACAAGAAAAGATAGCTAAGTGGAAACCAAATGAGATAACTGTATGAATAAGGGAAGTATATAGTAGAGTATCAGTCACTATAAGAAATAACAAGGACTTACCAGCTAGACGCTAGCAGAGAATGGCCAACGAGTTCAGTGGCTTCTCTCTCGAATGTTGGCAGCCCTCGCTTCACGATTTTTTGCCAAAAGGATTTGTCAGGAATGATCTTGAGAAAACGCCCCTCTTGATTATATGGAGCAGGCTACAAAAACAAGTACATTAATTAAAACAACAAACAAGTACAAATTGCAAGACACAAGACACTACACCAACAATCTAGAGATGCACTGAGAACAGGGCACAACAGAAACACACAAACAAGGCAACAAACAAAAAAAAACACTACAGACCTACTTGAGACTAAAACTAGACAAGAAAAAAGCTTCCATCAAGAATTCAAGATGCATGAAACTAAACTACATGACAACAAAAACCAAGGCCTAAACGTGTGCAGATTCCAAACTTTTACTCTTCACAAGCCAATCTCAGATGCCATCACATGTACTATACAAAAGCAATATCGACTTATCTTGGAAATAGGCTTTCATAAGACCTAAGCTTCAAAATAAGCCAAAACCACTTAAGCTCCAAAATAAGCTTAAACAAACACCCCCAAAGTAGCTTAAACCAACACAAAATCTCCACATATAATCACTGAACATTCTTGTTGTAAAGATAAATGCGATTAAGGAAATATTCTACAACACTTAAACAAGAAATGCATTGCAAAGTGCTAGCAGCTACTGTTTAATCAAAAAGGTCGCAATTTGGAGCCAAGAGACAAGGTGTTGACTAGTCACATCTTTAACACAAATAGACTATTTAAACATACAAATACATGTCACTAAACAAAATAAGTAACAAAAACTTCACTAATCTCATCCATAAATAAAATGACAATATAATTTCGTCACTACGAATAACAAAAAGCCTAAATCTCAATCAAATAAGACACTCGATATCTAACTTATAATACTACAACATGTTACCTTAACAGATGAAACAAAAAGTATCAAAAATTGGTTTAATATCAACAAAACTGTAAAAAACTAAATAAACAAGTTGAAACTTGTAATTTAATAGATAAACCTTCACATAATCTTGTAATTTAATACATACAAAGTAGCTTAACACTCTTTGACAAAAGCAGAACTTGATGGACAGCCGAATACCCTTATTAACCTCACTAGAACACGCACACATAATGATTTTAAAACCTTCACATAAACACAGCGTATCACGATACAGAGTAACATCTTACCCAACATGTACCATAGAAAAAATACATATAAATTCATGAATATAAAACACCTATCGATTCTTATCAGACTTTAACATTTGAAAACCGTATACCATGAAGCAAACCACGATTCAAATTTCACAAAACTGTTGTTAAAATACCTATAAAACACAAATAAGAAAAGATAAAGGGGGTTTTTGTTTAAGCTTATTTTTTGGCTCACCAGCTTACGTAGCTTCGACTTATGTTTCCATAAGCCAAAATCTTCGACTTATCTTGGAAATAAGCTTTAATAAGACCTAAGCTCCAAAATAAGCGAAACCACTTAAGCACCAATAACTTAAACAAACACCCCCAAAGTAGCGTAAACCCTCCACACCAGCAAAGTAACTACTTCTTGTATAAATCATATAAATAATTCCAGTCATCGAATACGAACAACAAAAAGCCTAAATCTCAATCAAATAAGACACTCGATATCAGCTAACTTATAATACTACAACATGTTACCTTAAAAGATGAAACAAAAAGTAGCAAAAATTGGTTTAATATCAACAAAACTGTAAAAAACTAAATAAACAAGTTGAAACTTGTAATTTAATAGATAAACATACAAAACACAGTTTAAAATCAACATTTAAAACAATGAACCTGCAATACAAACCAATTTATAAAAGTAAACTAAAATTATATATTCAAATATGAGCAAACAGATTATAATAAATCTAATAGTGAACAGACATGGATGGAAAAGCCGTACCAGATTCTGAATTAGACAATATAGGCAGATCTAGGTTTATTATGTAATTTATATAGTAGGGGAAAAGGCTTAATTTGGGCTTGGGCTGGTTCTCTAATGTTATATAGCAGGGAAAAAGGTTAATTTTGTGTGAAAAGAAATCCTTGATTTTTACCCTTACTTATAATGTTAAATGAATTTTGCTCAAAAAAATATATATATATAATGTTAAATGAATAATGAATAATTTTTAAAACCGAAAGGTTATCATGCCAATGCCAATGGTGACCGTAAGTATTGTGGTCACCCCATGCCACATCAGCTTTGCCACAACCACAACCAAAAACATACCCCACAAAAACAAATAAAATAAAAAACACTACACAAAACAATTGAAACTTTCGGTTAGCTGACAAACCATAAGTTTGAAAAGGTTGGGGTAACCGGTCACCAATTCGGTTGAGCTAGCGGTAGGAACGCAGTCACTAATTTGTTTTTTTTTTTTTTTGGGGGTGGGGGTGACCTATCCATTAGCATTGGCCTCAGGGTATAAAAGATTTGTGGAACAAATCAAAGTCAATATCGTCAAAGCTCGATCTTATTACATTGTTGTGAATGATGTTTTTAAAACCCGGGTCAACCCGCCCAATTCAAGTATTAACACAACTAAAAATATTTACGGTCCAAGTTGTAAACTAAGAAGTAAGAACAATAAAATAATTGCTTTTGCATTTTTTTAGTATTGTGGAAGTGAAATTTAAGACTAAAACCCAGAATTGGACAAATACCTATCAAACATGTTATAAAAAGTATATATATACCGTTTTGACCGTAAAATGACAACTTGACCGGGTCATTTAATAAACCGGGTTTTAGAAGATTGGTTGTGAAAATAGATATGTACATTATTAAGTTGTAGCCTATTGCTAAACACCATTTATCTAGACATACATTATTAAGTTAGTACAAAATAACACATAAGTTTGAGAAGTGCTCTATCTAAGAAACTCAAAAATAGAAATATCACAACAATAAAACACTGTTGAAACTTTGAATTGTTTTATAACCAAAGTTAAATGGGCAAATTGAAACAAATCTAAAACTTGGTTAAATCTCATAAATTTTACCCTTATTTATAATGTTAAAAGAACAATGAATACTTTTTAAACCAAAAGGTTTGCGATGTATAAAAGATTTGTGGCTCAAAACAAAGTGTTAAATAAAACAAATAGCATCTCGATTATAATTATTTTTAACAATGTATCAAACTATTTTAATTAGAAAAATAACTCATCACTCAACAAAAAAAAAGTTGAAAAAGTATGTGAATGGTTTATGATTTAAGATCATTTGAGGACAAAACTTTGTTTACATATCAAGGGATCAATCTCCACCATTCGTCTAGTTTGATCTAATAGGGATTAACCTAAGATTTAATATGAAAACCTAAGTCCATGTCTTTTTTTCCTTTTACTTTGTCTTTTTTTCTTTTTATTTTTTTCTTTCTTTTTTCTTTTTAATTCACGTTTTTTCTATATGGTTTTTTTTTCTCTTTCATAATTCACGTTTTTTTTTTTTTTTCGTTTTTTTTTTTTTCGTACGTTTTCATACATATTCGTCCATTTTCTTTTTCGTCAGTTTTTATACGTTTTCGTCCGTTTTTATACGTTTTCATACGTTTTCATCTGTTTTCGTCCGTTTTCAGACGTTTTCGTCCGTTTTCATACGTTTTCATTCTTTGTCCGTTTTCGTCCGTTTTCTTACGTTTTCATCTCCTTTTGTCCGTTTTCATACGTTTTCGTCCGTTTTCTTACGTTTTCGTCCGTTTGTATACATCTTTGTCTGTTTTCAGACGTTTTCTTCCGTTTTCCTACATATTCGTCCATTTTCATACGTTTTTGTCAGTTTTTATACGTTTTCGTCCGTTTTTATACGTTTTCATCTGTTTTCGTCCGTTTTCATCCGTTTTCTTACGTTTTCGTCAGTTTTCATAGGTTTTTGTCCGATTTTATACGTTTTTGTCTGTTTTATACGTTTCCGTCCGTTTTTATACGTTTTCGTCCGTTTTCATACGTTTTCATCTGTTTTTGTCCGTTTTCATATGTTTTCTTACGTTTTTGTTCGTTTTCATACGTTTTCGTCCGTTTTCATACATTTTTGTCCGTTTTCAGACGTTTTAGTCCGTTTTCCTACATATTAGTCTGTTTTCTTAAGTTTTCGTCCATTTTCATATGTTTTTGTTCGTTTTTAAATGTTCTGAATATCACAAGTGATATTCTGTGATACTCAGGATATCACAAGTGATGATACTCAGAATATCACAAGTGATGATACTCAGAATATCGATATTCTGTATTATCACAAGTGATATTCTGAATATCACAAGTGATTTTCATGTTTTTTTAATTCACGTTTCTGAATATTCGTCCGTTTTCTTACGTTTTCGTCCGTTTTCCTACATATTCGTCCGTTTTCTTATGCTTTTTTAATTCACGTTTTCGTCCATTTTCCTACATATTCGTCCTTTTTCGTCCATTTTCATTTGTTTTCGTCCGTTTTTAAATGTTTTCAGCCATTTTCAGACGTTTTCATACGTTCCTGAATATCACTGATACTCGGAATATCACAATTGATGATACTCAGAATATCACAAGTGATACTATGAATATCACAAGTGATTTTCACATTTTTTTAATTCGCGTTTCTGAATATCACAAGTGATATTCTGTGATACTCAGAATATCACAAGTGATGATACTCAGAATATCACAATTGATGATACTCCGAATATCAAAAGTGATATCCTGAATATCACAAGTGATATAAGTGATATTCTGTGATACTCAGAATATCACAAGTGATGATACTCAGAATATCACAATTGATGATACTCTGAATATCACAAGTGATATCCTGAATATCACAAGTGATTTTCAACTAATGTTTTGTAACAATCACAAGTGATATTCTGAATATCACAAGTGATTTTCACGTTTTTTTAATTCACGTTTTCTTTTTCACTTTCTTACGTTTTCGTCCGCATTCATACGTTTTCGTCCGTTTTCATACGTTTCTGAATATCACTATTGATATTCTTAATATCACAAGTGATATTTTGAATATCAGAGAAAATCACTTGTGATATTCCGAGTATCATCAATTGTGATATTCAGAATATCACTTGTGATATTCTGAGTATCATCAATTGTGATATTCCGAGTATCATCACTTGTGATATTCAGAATATCACTTGTGATATTCTGAGTATCACTTGTGATATTCTGAGTATCATCAATTGTGATATTTCGATTATCATCACTTGTGATATTCTGAGTATCACAGAATATCACTTGTGATATTCAGGAACGTATGAAAATGGCTGAAAACATTTAAAAACGGACGAAAACAAATGAAAATGGACGAAAGCGTAAGAAAACGGACGAATATGTAGGAAAACAGACGAAAACGTGAATTAAAAAATGTAAGAAAACGGACGAATATGTTGGAAAATGGACGAAAACGTAAGAAAACGGACGAATATTCAGAAACGTGAATTAAAAAAATGTGAAAATCAGTTGTGATATTCAGAATATCACTTGTGATATTCTGAGTATCATCAATTGTGATATTCTGAGTATCATCACTTGTGATTTTCTGAGTATCATCACTTGTGATATCCTGAGTATCACAGAATATCACTTGTGATATTCAGAAACGTATGAAAATGTCTGAAAATGGCTGAAAATATTTAAAAACGGACGAAAACATATGAAAATGGACGAAAACGTAAGAAAACGGACGAATATGTAGGAAAATGGACGAAAACGTCTGAAAACGGACAAAAATGTATAAAAACGGACGAAAACGTATGAAAACGGACAAAAACGTAAGAAAACGGACAAAAACATATGAAAACGGGCAAAAAACAGATGAAAACGTAAAAAAACAGAAGAAAACGTCTGAAAACGGACAAAAATGGATAAAAATGGACTAAAACGTATGAAAACGGACAAAAACTTCTGAAAACGGACGAAAACGTATGAAAACGGATAAAAACGCATATAAACATATGAAAACGTATGAAAACGGACGAAAACGTATGAAAACGGACGAAAATGTATGAAAACGTAATAAAGTAAAAAAAACGTGAATTAAAAAAAAAAAAAAAAAAAAAAAAAAAAAAAAAAAAAAAAAACTTGATTTAAAAAAAACGTGAATTAAAAACAAAGACAAAAGAAAAATTTAAAAAAATTTAAAAAAATTAAAAAATTAAAAAATTAAAAAAGAAGTGAATAAATAAAAAAGACAAAAAGACAAAGAAAAAGGGAAAAAAAAAAAAAAAAAAAAAAAAAAAAAAAAAAAAAAAAAAAAAAAAAAAAAACATGGACTTTGGTTTTTCATATTAAATCTTAGGTTAATCCTCACCATTAGTTCAAATTAAATGGATGGTGGAGATTTGTCCCTCAGTATGCAACAAAAATTTAGTCCTTAAATAAACTTCTCTCATGGTTTATTCATACGGGTTCCAAATAACCCTATCAATAAATCAAACAAAAACATATTTTGTTGACATAAAAAAATAAGAAAAAAAAGTACAAGAATTAACAAGATAAAACCTTCTGTAGAACTAGAAAAAAGTTAATATGACGACAAATATATGAATGTTTTATTTGTGACAAGGTAAAAATAAACAAAATAAAGATTATCAAACCAAAGAATGAATAAACACATAAAAAAATACTTTAAATGGACATCTTTAATATAATAAAACAAACCATCACAGAACCACATCATGAATAAAATCTTATGAAGCAACCGTAACATCAAACCAAATCATGTAATACAAACTAGAACATCTAACATAAAACAAAATCAAAATTTAGATAAAAAATCGTATTAGATATAACATATAACATCAACATAAGACCAAATAATCAAATCAAAGTAACAGATTAAAGTATGATTACTGTTTTCAAACAACCATAAAAATTAAAAATTAAAAATAGAAAAAAATGTAATGAACATAATAAAAAGTACACACATATACAAAACCTTAGTATAATAATTAAACACATATACGAAAGGCTATAGATGATTCATAATATATGAGGTTATAAAAGAAATTAAAAGAGCCATATCAATAATGTGATGTTGCAAAAAAAATTAACTAATCCAAACTCGTGAACAAATTAAAATATAGAAACACATAATCAATACCTTTAAGATGGTTATCTTTGTATGTGTTGCAAACCCTCCGCCACACAGAATAGTATGTACATCATGTTGCAGTATTTAGGATTTCTTTGCTTTGCTTTGCTTTTCTTTTCTTTGGATATACCTTTTTAGCAATATGAAAGTGAAAAAAATTAGTGCACAAATTGAAAATGTTTCTAGCAACAATTGAATCTTTGTGCAAAAAAAAAATATGAACAATTATTTGAGAGGTTCTTTTGAAAACCACCATAACAACAACATATATAACTTTTTGAAAAGTTCAATGCAGAACAAAAAATATCTAAAGATCAAATCGTCTAATCTTAGCCATTAATTTCATTTACATCCGACGGTGACATTTAATTACATCCCGTCACTTACAATTAGCTGGAGGGATAGTTTTGTAATTATCGAACTCCACATAATACCCCACCTTTTCCACACTCATACTCATACTCACACACTCACATCTCTACCTTTCTCCATTCTTTGTCTTTATCACACACTCTCTCTCTCTCTCACTAGACATCATCTTATCAGATCTAAACATTTCATCTTCTCACCAAAATTATTAAAAACCATTTGATTTTTTGTTGTTACCACGTGTCAATCAATCGAGTAAATTTAGAAGATGACTTCCTCACAACCATACACACAGCAGCATATAACCAGATACATAGTTTTAGATCTGAAAAGTTTGAATCTGGCTTGATGACGTCATACATGGATTACAGCTTGAAGGTGCTTGAGATTTGTAACTTGATGACGTCAGCCGTGAAGGAGTTGACTGAGAGGAAGATGTTGATGAAGCTAGCTTTACGATTGGTCAAGTCCGATGACAACTCGTTGGAGAAGATGAAGAAAGAAAACGATGCACTATATTGAGAAGATGAAGAAAGCAAACTAGCTTTGTAACTTGATGTATTGATGAAGAAAGCAAACGATGTTATTATTTTTGGAATTATCGTTTCCATTAAGCTTATTAGAGATTTGTTTGAATTGATACAAAGGGGAAATGGGTTTATAGATGGGTGGTGCTTACTAAGAGCATGATATAATATACAATTGGTTTTGTATAAAAAGTTATTGGTTTGGAGATGGTTGTATCAGCTATTTTTAATAAAAAGTAATTGATACAAAGGTGAATGTGTTTTTTTATATATTTAATTGGATTGGAGAGTGGAGATAGTTGTGTGTAAGTAATTAAAATGAAATGGAAGGCACAATAATGAAAAAATGAAGAGCTTACAGGCTTTATCTTTTACAAGAATCAGATGGTAATATAATTGGATTGGAGAGCGGAGATGCGTGTATCGATGTAAATCACATGTGATTTACATACAAATCACATGTGATTTACATCACAACAATAAACGAATCACGTGTGATTTTATAAATCACATTAAAAAATCAGATGTAATTTCGGAAACTCGGGTTATATAAAATAAAAAAAAAATCACATATGATTTCACAAGTCACATGTATCTTTAAAGTAATAAATCACATGTGATCTTTAATATCAAATCAGCTTATTCCTTTCTTTTATAAAACAAATTTGTGAAATCACGTGTGATTCTGTTGTTTTATTTTGTTACGAAAAAATGTAAATCACGTGTGATTTACTCTTTTCTTTTATAAATGAATAAATCACACGTGATTTGAAAAATCACGTGTGATTTTGAAAAATCACGTGTGATTTTTCTGGACGAAATTTTTGAAAAAAAAAAGTCATCAAAATTATACAAAAGTGCATATCTATAGAAAGATAATTTAATTCTCGTCGCGATAGTGTATTTTTCGTAGTTTGAAGAGTTACCGTTTGCAAGATATGTTGTTTTAAAAAAAAAAGTGAAAAATGGGTTTTATATTTAAATAAGCAAGAATTACGTTTTTGCCCTTGTTTGTTATTTTCTGCTTTCATCTCCACCGTTGGATGAAAGGATGTTGTATGGCTAGGATCTTCTAATTTGTTCTTTAGATAACATATGATTGTCATAGATCTCACCTCATATAACTTTTTGAACAATTAAAATTAAAACAGGTAAAAATGAACAAATTAAATTATGTGGAAAAGGATAAAATAAACACATACAAGAAGTGTTTGAATTATGATAAATGTAAACCACCAGCAAATCAATTCGTATAACAAAAACAAAGTATATATAAACACATAGAATGTAATTCAATGTTGGTATCATGTTTAATGTGGCAAGATAAACATAAAACAAAATCTAAGAAATTATTACTTGTGAAAAAAATGATTACAAATAAAATACATATTAGTTGGTTCACCTTCTATAATGTTGCAAACAAAAAAAATAACAAATCATCAAAACATATGTTGCAAACTAACTATAAACAAAGTCAAAAAATCAAATTTTTTGAAAGAAAAAATTCTATAGAACCAAATAAACAAAACAGTGTATGTGGTTGAATATGATGTTGCTAAAGGCCTAATCAACAAATCAAATCTCTTAAATCTTAAACTGAAAACAACCATATAATTAAGAAATCAGTGATGTTTGCAAACAACAATAACATCAAATCAAATCCTATGAACACAAAAACATTTACAGGCGACATACAAACCCTAATATAAGATTCACAAATATATGGTGCTAAAAACAACCCTAACAACAAATAACAGATCCAGCCACATAAATTTTTTAAAGGGAAAAAAAAAACATACCTAGATGGTTCATCTTGCATGTGTTACAAACCATCGATCCACAACACCAAATCGCACATCTTGTTGCAACCAATGATAAAAAGACCAGATTAAGAAATCCAACCTCCTGAACGAATAATAATAATAATAAGAGATATAAACACATATACGAGAGACTGGTTTCATGAAACCAGATAGATTAACAAATCCAACATCGTGACCAGATATAAACACAATTTTTTCAAACCCCCAAATATTTATTTATTCCTGACCTAACAACAAAAGGAGCGCACACTTTTCTTTATCTTTTCTATTTATAGGGCCTAGAAAGAGGCCTGTTGAGCTGATTTGTGACACATATTCGTTTTAATAATACTCCGTAAAATAAAGTGTATGATGCTAAAATAAACAGATCCATAACACATAAATTCTTATTTAGAAAAACACATAAACAAATACCTCTTAGAAAATTATATCTTGTATGTGTTGCACCCAGATTAACAAATCCGTGAACAAATAATATGAGATATAAACACATGAGGATACGAGAGATTGGAAACCCGAGGCCTAAAACATTTAGATCTATAAAAGTGTGCAGTTGTATAAACTTTTAACATTCCATCTGTTTTGTAAATCATATTTAATATGATTAGTTGTACCTACAAATATTTACTTTCAATATTTATTACCATTAATTGCACTTACAAGTTCATATAATGTGGTTTTTCTTTTTCTTTTTTCATTTTCTCTTCAAAAAGTTCATTTTCTCTTATTAAGTTATCCAAGATAAGTTAATTGTGATTTGTCAAGGGTAAAAGAAGATAGAAAAACAGTACCCTTTTGTATATACGTTTTTTTCTAATAGCAATATACCATGACATATAACTTTATAATATTTAACTTTATGCAAGACTTTTTGATAACTTGCGGAATTCCTAGTTTTATCAATGATCTAAGAATTTCGTTCTATCGTATGTTTTACGCGTAGTTTTATAAAAATTAGACATGACAAAGTCAAATTAGCCAATATTTGAAAAGATAGTATAAAACAAAAATACTTATCTTTATATATCAACGAGATACATATTTTATGCAAGAGTTGTAATATAAAGTTATATAATAGGAAAGTTTGGCCAAAAAGCGAGACTCCTAACACGTTTTAACTTTTATTATTTACATGCTTGGCCTAAGATGGAGTTCAAATAAAACAGTGTGTTAGTTTTGAAATCAGTAATGTTTTAAAATCCGGTTTTTTAATTGACCATATCGAGTCACCGGTTCAACAAAAGGTGCGCACACTTTTCTTATCTTTTCTATTTATAGGGCCTAGAAAGAGTTTCGAGGTGAGGCAGGCCTAGGCCTGTCTGTTGAGTTGATTTAACATATTTACTTTTAACATTTATTAATACCACACCAATCTATTGTATCAAATATTTATTGCTCACAAGTTCCTATAATATTTTTTTGTTTGACCGGCCACACTTTAAAAAATACTACACCTACGTCGAGTTTTTAATATGATTGTTGTGTGTGTGTGTGTTTTGTTTTTTTTTTTTTTTTAATATATTTACTTTTAAAAGTATTTAATATATTATGTTTTTTTTTTTTTTTTTTTTTTTTTTTTTTTTTTTTTTTTTTTTTTTTTTTTTTTTTTTTTTTTTTTTTTTTTTTTTTTTTTTTTTTTTTTTTTTTTTTTTTTTTTTTTTTTTTTTTTTTTTTTTTTTTTTTTTTTTTTTTTTTTTTTTTTTTTTTTTTTTTTTTTTTTTTTTTTTTTTTTTTTTTTTTTTTTTTTTTTTTTTTTTTTTTTTTTTTTTTTTTTTTTTTTTTTTTTTTTTTTTTTTTTTTTTTTTTTTTTTTTTTTTTTTTTTTTTTTTTTTTTTTTTTTTTTTTTTTTTTTTTTTTTTTTTTTTTTTTTTTTTTTTTTTTTTTTTTTTTTTTTTTTTTTTTTTTTTTTTTTTTTTTTTTTTTTTTTTTTTTTTTTTTTTTTTTTTTTTTTTTTTTTTTTTTTTTTTTTTTTTTTTTTTTTTTTTTTTTTTTTTTTTTTTTTTTTTTTTTTTTTTTTTTTTTTTTTTTTTTTTTTTTTTTTTTTTTTTTTTTTTTTTTTTTTTTTTTTTTTTTTTTTTTTTTTTTTTTTTTTTTTTTTTTTTTTTTTTTTTTTTTTTTTTTTTTTTTTTTTTTTTTTTTTTTTTTTTTTTTTTTTTTTTTTTTTTTTTTTTTTTTTTTTTTTTTTTTTTTTTTTTTTTTTTTTTTTTTTTTTTTTTTTTTTTTTTTTTTTTTTTTTTTTTTTTTTTTTTTTTTTTTTTTTTTTTTTTTTTTTTTTTTTTTTTTTTTTTTTTTTTTTTTTTTTTTTTTTTTTTTTTTTTTTTTTTTTTTTTTTTTTTTTTTTTTTTTTTTTTTTTTTTTTTTTTTTTTTTTTTTTTTTTTTTTTTTTTTTTTTTTTTTTTTTTTTTTTTTTTTTTTTTTTTTTTTTTTTTTTTTTTTTTTTTTTTTTTTTTTTTTTTTTTTTTTTTTTTTTTTTTTTTTTTTTTTTTTTTTTTTTTTTTTTTTTTTTTTTTTTTTTTTTTTTTTTTTTTTTTTTTTTTTTTTTTTTTTTTTTTTTTTTTTTTTTTTTTTTTTTTTTTTTTTTTTTTTTTTTTTTTTTTTTTTTTTTTTTTTTTTTTTTTTTTTTTTTTTTTTTTTTTTTTTTTTTTTTTTTTTTTTTTTTTTTTTTTTTTTTTTTTTTTTTTTTTTTTTTTTTTTTTTTTTTTTTTTTTTTTTTTTTTTTTTTTTTTTTTTTTTTTTTTTTTTTTTTTTTTTTTTTTTTTTTTTTTTTTTTTTTTTTTTTTTTTTTTTTTTTTTTTTTTTTTTTTTTTTTTTTTTTTTTTTTTTTTTTTTTTTTTTTTTTTTTTTTTTTTTTTTTTTTTTTTTTTTTTTTTTTTTTTTTTTTTTTTTTTTTTTTTTTTTTTTTTTTTTTTTTTTTTTTTTTTTTTTTTTTTTTTTTTTTTTTTTTTTTTTTTTTTTTTTTTTTTTTTTTTTTTTTTTTTTTTTTTTTTTTTTTTTTTTTTTTTTTTTTTTTTTTTTTTTTTTTTTTTTTTTTTTTTTTTTTTTTTTTTTTTTTTTTTTTTTTTTTTTTTTTTTTTTTTTTTTTTTTTTTTTTTTTTTTTTTTTTTTTTTTTTTTTTTTTTTTTTTTTTTTTTTTTTTTTTTTTTTTTTTTTTTTTTTTTTTTTTTTTTTTTTTTTTTTTTTTTTTTTTTTTTTTTTTTTTTTTTTTTTTTTTTTTTTTTTTTTTTTTTTTTTTTTTTTTTTTTTTTTTTTTTTTTTTTTTTTTTTTTTTTTTTTTTTTTTTTTTTTTTTTTTTTTTTTTTTTTTTTTTTTTTTTTTTTTTTTTTTTTTTTTTTTTTTTTTTTTTTTTTTTTTTTTTTTTTTTTTTTTTTTTTTTTTTTTTTTTTTTTTTTTTTTTTTTTTTTTTTTTTTTTTTTTTTTTTTTTTTTTTTTTTTTTTTTTTTTTTTTTTTTTTTTTTTTTTTTTTTTTTTTTTTTTTTTTTTTTTTTTTTTTTTTTTTTTTTTTTTTTTTTTTTTTTTTTTTTTTTTTTTTTTTTTTTTTTTTTTTTTTTTTTTTTTTTTTTTTTTTTTTTTTTTTTTTTTTTTTTTTTTTTTTTTTTTTTTTTTTTTTTTTTTTTTTTTTTTTTTTTTTTTTTTTTTTTTTTTTTTTTTTTTTTTTTTTTTTTTTTTTTTTTTTTTTTTTTTTTTTTTTTTTTTTTTTTTTTTTTTTTTTTTTTTTTTTTTTTTTTTTTTTTTTTTTTTTTTTTTTTTTTTTTTTTTTTTTTTTTTTTTTTTTTTTTTTTTTTTTTTTTTTTTTTTTTTTTTTTTTTTTTTTTTTTTTTTTTTTTTTTTTTTTTTTTTTTTTTTTTTTTTTTTTTTTTTTTTTTTTTTTTTTTTTTTTTTTTTTTTTTTTTTTTTTTTTTTTTTTTTTTTTTTTTTTTTTTTTTTTTTTTTTTTTTTTTTTTTTTTTTTTTTTTTTTTTTTTTTTTTTTTTTTTTTTTTTAAAAAAAAAAAAAAAAAAAAAAAAAAAAAAAAAAAAAAAAAAAAAAAAAAAAAAAAAAAAAAAAAAAAAAAAAAAAAAAAAAAAAAAAAAAAAAAAAAAAAAAAAAAAAAAAAAAAAAAAAAAAAAAAAAAAAAAAAAAAAAAAAAAAAAAAAAAAAAAAAAAAAAAAAAAAAAAAAAAAAAAAAAAAAAAAAAAAAAAAAAAAAAAAAAAAAAAAAAAAAAAAAAAAAAAAAAAAAAAAAAAAAAAAAAAAAAAAAAAAAAAAAAAAAAAAAAAAAAAAAAAAAAAAAAAAAAAAAAAAAAAAAAAAAAAAAAAAAAAAAAAAAAAAAAAAAAAAAAAAAAAAAAAAAAAAAAAAAAAAAAAAAAAAAAAAAAAAAAAAAAAAAAAAAAAAAAAAAAAAAAAAAAAAAAAAAAAAAAAAAAAAAAAAAAAAAAAAAAAAAAAAAAAAAAAAAAAAAAAAAAAAAAAAAAAAAAAAAAAAAAAAAAAAAAAAAAAAAAAAAAAAAAAAAAAAAAAAAAAAAAAAAAAAAAAAAAAAAAAAAAAAAAAAAAAAAAAAAAAAAAAAAAAAAAAAAAAAAAAAAAAAAAAAAAAAAAAAAAAAAAAAAAAAAAAAAAAAAAAAAAAAAAAAAAAAAAAAAAAAAAAAAAAAAAAAAAAAAAAAAAAAAAAAAAAAAAAAAAAAAAAAAAAAAAAAAAAAAAAAAAAAAAAAAAAAAAAAAAAAAAAAAAAAAAAAAAAAAAAAAAAAAAAAAAAAAAAAAAAAAAAAAAAAAAAAAAAAAAAAAAAAAAAAAAAAAAAAAAAAAAAAAAAAAAAAAAAAAAAAAAAAAAAAAAAAAAAAAAAAAAAAAAAAAAAAAAAAAAAAAAAAAAAAAAAAAAAAAAAAAAAAAAAAAAAAAAAAAAAAAAAAAAAAAAAAAAAAAAAAAAAAAAAAAAAAAAAAAAAAAAAAAAAAAAAAAAAAAAAAAAAAAAAAAAAAAAAAAAAAAAAAAAAAAAAAAAAAAAAAAAAAAAAAAAAAAAAAAAAAAAAAAAAAAAAAAAAAAAAAAAAAAAAAAAAAAAAAAAAAAAAAAAAAAAAAAAAAAAAAAAAA